>JAYEPQ010000015.1:7890922-7985922 GCA_036321105.1 Dracaena cambodiana
AACATATTGGAGATGTGCATATACTTGAATGACTAGGTAGATGCAAATAATATAAATCAAGGCCGAGCAAAATGACTCTTAAATAGAAAACTCACTGGATGATGAATGAAGACCTAAAACAGAAGACTTCACTATATGGATGTTATAAATGTGTTTTTTTTAATTTATAACTCTATATCTCGCTCAAAACTCATTACTCTAGAAAGTAATACAAAAAACGAGTTGAGGGTAATGGTTAAGGTCATTTTTCCCTCTCATCGGGCTTTATATGATTGTAATAAGTTTTATGGAGCCAAATAATGTTATATGTAAACTTTAAGTGAAATAAAATTAAATATTTACTTAAAATTCATCATCATCGAAATTTGCCGTTGATTTTTTTCTAGTTATGTTTGGTAATTTTTAATATTTTTTTATTTTTTTCCATACTTAGAAAATTCTAATATAATGTTGGTAGTGAAAATTTCTAATAAAAAGGAATTTTCCTCACAGAACGTGGAGCTAGCTCCGTAGCTCCTCGTTTGGCTATTTTAGCCTCGCGTTGAGTAAAACGCGGAGCTAAGCCAATAGCTCCGCGTGCAGAGTGTTTTAACTCCACGTTAACTCCGCGTGAGCAGATTTCATTAGAATTCTAATTTGATTGTGATTGAAATTTGGGTTTATCCAATATCCGAATTGAGTCCAATTAGAATTTATATTCAAAAGATTTAAATCAAAATTAAAATATTTGATTAGAATCCTTAATAAATACAATTACCTTCCAATTTTATTTGATTGGAAACTCTCATATTAACTCAAGGTTATAAATACCCTCTTGAGGAAGCCTCAGGGGATCTTTTTTGAGCTTTAAGAGAATTCGAGTTACGCGTAAGAGCCTTAAATTTGCGAAGACCAACATAAAAGATCTAGGCCGGCTATCTTCTTCATCGAGAAAGAAGATTTTCACGTCAGATCATCAAAAGAAGCTACTCAATAGATCCCATCACCACATAGAGCCCACTTTTCATTGTAAAAGAGAGCGATAGATTATAAATCCTCTCGTTTATTTTTTGTTATCTTTCATTGTAATTAAGTTATTTCAATGGAAGGAAGCAAGAATTTTGCAACAAACAAATTGGCGACCACACTGGGAGTCGTCTCTTTTACTGAAAAAGAGATCGTAGCGCAATCTGAAGTGGAAAAGATCAGATCCGATGTTAACATGGTCACCGTAGAGATCGACCAGTAGAAATACAAGGAGTACCTCTCCTCTGAATCCAGTAATCTAACTGAAACGCGGTGCTATCGCCACGTGAGCTCCAATTTCCGTAAATCGGGTAATCAGGAATCCACTGTTAAACGGGGACCCTTGTAAACCGCAGCCATGGAGCTGTCGTTTGGGTAGAAAACCCTAATAGAGGATGACCTGTCTACCGCTGAAGAAGGCCTAAAAACTGGTTTGACTAGAACTCAACTCCGCAATTGAAATCGGAGAGTAAGGAAGAAAGCCCTCAAAGCCCGCGTTAAACGCGAGGCTAATAAAGTAACAGAACGCGAGGCTACTGCACCTCGGAAACTGGTTTGCGTCAATCGTAAGACCAGTCAATATCACGTTAAATGCGAATTTATGACAAAACCAGCGTGTGACTCTGTACGCGAGACTATTGGTTCTAGACGAAAGCCAGAAAACTTAGTATAACTCACGTAAATTGCGAGGATAAACTTCTGATAGAGCCAGCGTGTATGGAGACTCTCCACGCGAGACTAAAACTGAGCTTAGCATAAATCGCAAAGTCAGTAAAACTTGCGTTAATTGCAAAACTCCTTACTATCACGTAAATCGCGAAGATAATTATCAGACTTGCATTAATCGCAAAAATTGCGTGAAACGCGAAGATATAATTTGCGTAAATCGCAAAGATAGGCTAGCGTGTAAAAATTTTCCTCCACGTGAGGCTAAGATTCCTGAAGTTAAACTTCTGCAGAAACACCAAGCTAACGTAAAACACGAGTTTAGCTTAAAACGCGAAGCTATTTCCCAGCCTCGCGTTTCAAAATGCGAAGCTATTTCCCAGCTTCGTGTTTCAGAATGCGAAGCTAGTGTCCAGCTCCGCGTAAAACAACCTGAATATAAAATCAGGGCTGATAATCGCATTATTGGACAAAAACTTGACATCAATGACTCTGAGAAACTCCAGTGAGCCCCTAGACCTTCTCAACAACCAAGTGAGCCCTGTGATTCTGTATCTAAGGTCACTGACCTCAGAGAATACTTAACAAAGAAGAGGAATATAAGTCAAGTCCAACCAGACTCTAATTGTCACTGTGAGCAACTTATGACAGCAGTATCTGCTGTACTGAATAATTGTTGCTGCAATAAGAAAATGGTGTCAGTATTTGACCGATTAACCGTGTCAGAGAAACACCCTGCAAAGAGGACAAAAGGTGCTCTCCGCGAAATTAAAGAAAAAGAATGGAAAGCAGTGACCTCCAACATGATCGGAAAAGCTAAGAAAGTCATATATAAAGAAGATGATTTAGAATCAAGTGATGAAGAACCTCATCATTTTACCCGACTTAAACCAGGTATTGTCGCCCCTCGAAATTGCAAGAAACTCGTAAGAGGTTCCTGTGATGACGATAGCGACAACTCGGCCATAGCCTTACCTCACTCTTCAGTGTCTTCCCGACTACAAAAGTCAGTATCACATATGGTGAATAAATCTGACGACATTTATCAGAGATTGGAGACTCAAGAACAGATAATCCGAGATCAACAGAAAACAATCGAGAATCTCAAAATGATGCTCTTAAAAGTAGACAAGAACACTCAAAAAATAGTCAAAAATAAAGCTAAAACTTCTTCCTTGGAAAAACCGCCAAAGAAAGACGAGGAAATACCATTCAAGACGAATGAAGAAACCAAAAAAGAAAAAGCTTACTCGGCACATGAGGATGATGATAAGTATTCTTTCTATGATCCTCATGAAGAGAAAATCAAAAAATTGCAAAGCCAACTTGATGCCCTAATTCACAAGAAAGAATTGAAAGAATCGGGGGTTTTTAGACCATACCCGCTTGAGTAGGATTTCGCACCATACCCTGAAAAATATAAGCCGCTCAAGTTAGAGCCGTATGACGGAAAGGATTCTCCAGTCAACATACATATTACTTCTTGTCTCAAGCAAGACATTTAATGGATAATGATCCAGTAATGATCAAGGTATTTGCAAGTACCTTGCGAGGGCCTGTTTTTACATGGTTTATGTAGTTGCCCCCAGGTACTATTAATACCTGGTATGACGTTGAAAAACACTTTCTTGCACGTTTCTTTGAGAATGACACCGAAATATTAGTTCATTCCCTCCTTGCAACAAAGCAAGGGGAACAAGAAATAGTGAAAGATTTTATAGAAAGGTTCCGGGAGAAGTCCATACATTACAAACATGAAATGGTCGAGAAAACTCTAATAGAGACTTGCAGGCACAACCTTAAAACTAACGTGCTTCTAAAGATGGGGGTCGTAGAATCTAAGACTTCGAAGGATTTGCTCAAACAAAGAGAACAAGCAGAGGACTTGATTCACCGGGTTGAAGAATCTCGTAGAATGAGAAATCTTGGAAATAACAGACCGCATCCACAAAACAATAATAAGAGTAAGGGAAATGCGTTAATGGCATCTAATGGCTCTCCAAAGTAAATAAATCCGCCAAATTCAAAGCCTCAAAATAAAAAAGGCACAGGTCAAAATAGACCCCAACAAGAAAGGACATATACTTTCAAAGCAGAACAGACGCCCACACTATTTCACCTCCTCCTCAGTAAGGGAATATTAAAGCTACCAAAAAATCGAAAACCAGAAGATGCAAGGAAAACGAATGACCCTAATTACTGCTTATACCACCGGAACGTCAGACACCCGACCAAGGACTGTTACCCTCTTAAGAACAGGATTCAGGCATTGATAGAGGCTGGAGTTCTGACGCTAAAAGAGGAGCAGAAAAAAGTTACCGCTAATATGGCAACCCTGGTTGTAGAAACCCATGAGTTCCCTGCAGGAGTAACTCCGGTACTATCAGGAAAACTTGTCGTGATGAATTATGACCCTCATGAGATGGTACAGAAAGGACTTACCCCTGTGACGACACAGAGAGGGGAAGTCATATGGGTTCACCCTGATCTCTTACAGGATGAACAATGGACCGCATCAAATAGCCAAAGAAGGAAGTGGACTAGTAAAACTATTTTTGCAAAAATTAAAGAAGAATACATAATTACAAATGCACTGACGTACTCTTAAGAAGAGGCCGAAATTATGGCCATTCACCAAGATGAGGCAGGTCCCTTTGGCACTCGATCTGGCAGAGCTTATCTCAAAAACTATATGAGAGTGGGCCCTAAATATGTATATGGGGAGCCTGCAAAGCAAAAATGACTTCGTTTCCAGAAAAGTCCAAAGAAAGATGAAGAAATCAAAGACGCTTCATTCAAATTTGATATCATAGCTCAGTTGGCTTATATCCCAGCTCAAGTTATGCTATACGAGTTGCTACGATTATCAAAGTCACCTCGGAAAGTATTAAGAGAGGCCTTGGCAGATTCTGAATCTTTCCTAGCACAGATCGTCGAGCCAGCCAATGAGGAACGGGATTCCTGCCTCTGCTGTCATCAAGTGAGGAGGACCGCAAATAACCTTTTCCTCAGAAGACATGCAGGTCAGGAATATAAAGTATAATAGACCTTTATATTTCACCGGATATGTCAGATCTATGAAAGTAGACCACATTCAAATCGATCCGGGGTCTGCGCTAAGTGTCATTCCAAGAAGATTAATGCAGTTACTGGGAATTTCACCCCATCGCCTTACACCGACAAACACCACGATATATGGGTTCAATGCTAATGATAGTTGTCCCCTTGGGAAGATCTGACTCCAATGTCAGATCAGAGATTTGAGGACAGAAGTTACATGCTACGTAATTGAACGTAATTGAAGCAGACACGTCCTATAATATCTTGTTGTGGCGACCATGGATTCATGCCTATATGATAGTCCCATCGACTTTCCATCAATGCATGAAATACTGTGATGAGCAAGGAGAAGTCCGGATATTAACCGGAGATAGGCAACCATTTAAAGGGTTGGAGAATTACTTCACTGATGTCATGCTATATAAGCCAGCCCATGAGGTCCTCTATGAGATTCTCAAAGAGCTTGAAGAACACGGCGACAGCGGCAATGAGGCAGATACTGAATATGAATCCCCAGGAGAGGATGATGGGGGTGATTATGAGATAAACCCTCGTATGAATTTCAATATAGGTTTCAATAATGTTAATGTAACTAATGAAGCTGACGACGAATGGGTTATTAATGAAAACATAAAGTTAGTTTACGAGCCTGCTGTCGCTACAGAGTTTGAACCCGCTTATACTTCTACCGAGGCAGATGGCCTGTCCGAACTTGAAGTTCTGGCGGCATATCACTTGCCAATCAGGTCATCCCTCATCTCTCGGTCTAAAATAACAAAAGGACGAGATCACTTCTTTGAAGTACCTCCACGACAGGTATCTCAAAAACCAATTGTCTTTGGTAAAGTGATTGCATCACCTAACCAAAGGCAAAAGTGGAAGTGATGAACAAACATCACCCCAATTTCACCTATATGAGCAAAAATCCTGACAGATAATGGAAAAGATGAGTTATAATTTTACCCAGAAGTCGAGATTAAACTTTGGAAAAGGACGACGAAATCTTTTACCCTCATTTAGGCCAAAGGGGAAGAGCTCATACTACTATCATAAAACTCGAAGGGGGTTAGAGTACATATCCACTCCTCCAACACCGCCATATAAACTCGAAGAAGACCCTTCGACCGACGAAGACTTTATCCGTTAGATCACGATTCTGATCTAAGTACCGATACTTGGTTTCAATCTCTAACTGCAAATATGGTTTCAGTCGCACCAAAAAGTGACGAGGAGCCAATTGATATTCAAGATGATTCCTAGACTAAACATATGGATACTCTCTGGGATGTCCGTTTTGAACAGCATGACCCACCCACATAAGATAAGCTAGTATAAGTTAATATGGGAATGGAAGAGAATTCAAAACCCATTTTTATAAGCGACACACTAACTCCCTTAGAAAAGGAGGAACTCATATCCCTAATTAAGGAATACATAGACGTATTCGCATGGAGTTACGAAGATATGCCCAGGCTCGATCCTCAGATTGCCACGCACTGATTAAATATTAAAGAAGACGCCAAGCCAGTCAAATAACAGCAAAGGCGCTTTCAACCGGAATTAACGGAGGCTATAGTTGCTGAGGTTACCAAGCTCATAAAATCAGGATTTACTCATAAAGAACAACATCCTTATTGGGCGGCCAATATAGTGCCAGTTCGTAGACCAATATAGTGCCAGTTTGTAAGAAGAACGGCAAGATCCGCATATGCATCGATTTTCGAGATCTAAATGTCGCATGCCCTAAGGACGAATTTCCACTCCCAATTACTGATGTGATGATTGATAATACCTGCGATTACGAGAAGATGTCCTTTATAGATAGCTTCTCGGGCTATAATCAGATTAAGATGCACCCAGATGATGAGAAACACACGGCTTTTAGAACGCCGTTGGGGGTATACTTTTATATAGTGATGTCCTTTGAGTTAAAGAACGCCGATGCCACTTATCAGTGTGCAATGAGCATTATATTCAAAGAACATTTGCATAAAACTGTGAAATGTTACATAGATGACTTGGCAGTCAAGAGTAAAAATAAAGAAGACCGTATTAAGGATTTGAGAACAATCTTCAATCTCATGCGAAGATATCACCTGAAGATGAATCCTACTAAATCTTTCATGGAAGTATCTAGTGGAAAGTTCCTTGGATTCGTAGTTACTTCAGAAGGAATTTTTCTTGATCCCGAAAAAGTTAAAACGATCAAAGAAATGCCTCCTCTCCGGAATCTTAAAGAGTTGAGGGGGTTATAAGGAAAGTTGGCATATATTCGTCGCTTTATCTCTAATTTATCAGGACAATACCAACCGTTCTCTAGACTCATGAAAAATGGGTTTCCTTCATATGGGACGAAGCATGTCAACAAGCATTTGATAATTTTAAGGAATATCTTACAAAACCTCCTATTCTCATGGCACCTGTCACTGAAAGACCATTTTTTATATATGTATGGGCCATGGATAACGCACTGGGAGCATTACTCGCTCAATATAATGAGCAGGGTCATGAATATGCTCTTTATTACCTAAGTCGTACCATGATGGGAGTTGAGCATCGATATACCCTAATTGAAAAAGAATGTTTAGCCCTACTGTTCGCTGCCCAGAAAATGTGACACTATCTTTCAGGGCAAACAATCCATATCATATCCTGGGTCAACCCTCTAAAAATCCTTATGACAAAGCTGGAATCTTTAAATAGTAGATTAGCAAAAATGGGCATTACTACTATCACCATATGACATCCACTTTGTTCCCTAAAAAACCATGAAAGGATAAGCAATCGCTGACTTCCTTGCAGATAATCTAATCTAGACCAATTCTAAACCATCAGGGGATATCCCAAAACAACCATCAAAAGTTAATATGATTAACAAGAAACAACCATGGCAGATGATTTTTGATGGTGTTGCAAGACGATCCGCAGCAGGAGTGGGGGTGGTACTTATATCACCACATAAACACATACTTCCTAATGGTTACTCATTGACCGAACCTTGCACAAATAATGTAGCGGAATATAATGCACTCATTATTGGCTTAAAAATGGCTTTGCAACTGGGGGTGAATTATTTAGAGGCATATGGAGACTCTAAGCTCATCGTCAATCAGATGACGGGCGAGTATGAAGTCAAACATTAAGCCCTCATCCCCTATCATCAACTATCCATCGAGTTGGCAAATTATTTCGAGTAGTTTTATATTAAACATATACCTGGACATGAGAAAGTCTATGCGGACGCTCTTGCAGCATTAGCCACAACATTGGCAATCCCTCCAGGATCGGCTAAAAGTATCATTATTGGAAGTAGAGAACTTCTCCATCCTGATACGATCTTCCAAGCCAAGGAAGTGTGCCAAGTAGGCCTAACTCTGAAACCCCGTGATTGGCGATTTTCATTCGTGGATTACACCTTATATGTGATGCTGCCAGAAGATCCTAAAGAATCCGCCTCAATAAAGAGGAAGGCCCAGAGATTTTATTATGACCCCGCACTTCAGACTTTGTACAGAAAGTCAAGTGATGGTCTTTTACTACGCTGCATTTCAAAAGCAGAGGTCGATGAAGTGCTTAAGGAGGTGCATGATGAAATATGGGGAGCCCATCAACCCGGCCTGAAACTTGGGGATCGCATAAGAAGGCTATGATACTACTGGCCAAAAATGATTACCGGTACAATGGCATACGCTAAACGATGCCATGCATGCCAGGTGCACGCCGACTTTATTCATCAACCTCCAGAATACTTACATACTACCATCGCCAGTTGGCCTTTTGAAGCATGGGGGATGGATATTGTGGGACTAATAACTCCCTCATCATCCAGAGGACATCGGTTTATACTCGCAATAACCGATTATTTTTCGAAATGGGCCGCAGCTATACTTATGAGAGAGGTGAAAATGGCAGACGTGATTAAGTTCATTAAACATCACGTTATCTACTGATTTGGCTCATTCATGACAACGGACCACAGTTCATCAACCAAGGGTTTTCACGATTCTGCGATAAGTTCATAATCAAAAATATTGCTTCAACGCCATATAACCCTGCGGCTAATGGTCTGGCCGAAGCCTTCAATAAAACAATTATTAAGCTTCTTCGGAAATTCATTTCTTCCAATAAGCGGGATTAGGATAAGAAGTTAGGAGAATGTTTGTGGGCATATCGCACCACCATTCGCACCCCTACTAAAACTACCCCTTTCTCCTTGGTGTATGGGAGTGAGGTTGCTTTACCGCTGGAGTTCAAATACCGTCATTAAAAGTAGTGTTAACCGCAAAAATGACGATGGAAGAATGGCACCGACAGAGACTGCAGGAACTAGAAGCGCTAGACAAAAAGCGTCTCCGGGCTCAATAACAAATTGAGTTGTATCAAGCCCGAGTCTCGCAAGCGTTCAATAAGAACGTCAAACAGAGAACCTTCAAGTAAGGAGACTTGGTTCTGGTTGTTAAAAGGCCAATGGTTATGACCCACAAAACTAAGGGTAAATTTGAGCCCAAGTGGGAAGGACCGTTCGTACTGGAGACAGTATACTCAAGTGGAACTTACCACTTAATGAACTAAAATGGTGACAGAATGATGATGCCTATCAATAGCAAATTTTTGAAAAAGTATTATACATAAAAAAAATGTCACATCCGGTTCTCACCCCTTAGAGTATGACCATCCACATTCAAGTTATGCATGGGAACACTTGAACTCTTCATCAAGGCTAACACTAAGTTAATAGGCATGCTCAACTAAGCGCCTCTGCCAAAATTGATGATCCTGACCCGATCATCTCGGTGTGTGCAATTAAGCGCCTCCATCGGACTATATGCATGCTCAACTAAGCACCTCTGCCAAAATCAATGATCCTGACTTGATCATTATGGCATCAACAATCTAAGTTACGCGAGTAAGCCTTAGACTATTTTGCCACCAAAATTTCAAGATTGCCTACGCGAGGAAAAGTTTAAAGCCAACAGATAAAGGAAGCAAAGAATGGTCTTTACATAAATTGAAAAAATATCTATAAAGTTACAAAAGAATAAAAGAATTCAAAAATTTTGGGTTCCTTTATTACAATTAAAAAAAGAAGTAAGGGAGTTAAGGTTCTCCCAAAAGTTTTAGTTTATTCTTCGCCTTGTCAATAACACGATGACGGGTTTCTTCTATGGAACATTGAGCCCGCCGATATAAGTCATCGTCACTAATAGCGAGTTGCTGGGTCAACCGCTGACGAGCTTCTTCAATCGAGTGGCTCCTTACCATACCCTCTTGTTCAAGTTGTCCCTGTTGCAGGATTAACTCTTCTCGTTTCTTCACAGACTCCCCTAGCCGAGACTCATTGGCTTCTAAAATAGCCTGAGCTTTGGCAATGGTCTCACGGGCTTGGAGTATAGCCGCCTGGCTCCCCTCAATCTCAAAGTCCACTATTTCTAGCCCATGGAGGACCGACTCTTGATTGGCTCGAAGTTCTGCTAACTCCCGAGACCAGTCTTCCTCTTGGCGCTTTAACTCCTCCTGATGAGCTGTTAACTCTATTCGAAGCCTCGCCACTTCGATCTCAGTAATCACTTCCATATCTGCTTGTCGGACTATGTTCAACATTTGTACCTGATCTTCTAAAGCTTCCAAGCGAGCTCGATAAGGAGCTTATTGGTCACGTCCTCCAATTCTTTCAATGTTGTCTAGAAACTAGTCAACATTGGACATCCAAGCTTGAGGAAGTCCCTCCCGTCTAAAATCATCCCAATACACCTCCTTAACAACTGCATAAAATCATTAACACTGTGATTGAAGAATTCCTCAAGAGGATCAATAGTGTCTAAGTTAAGCACAGATAATGCTAAGGAGGATGTGACTAGAAGAGGTGTAGTTTCCATGGGAGTAGAAGAAGAGGAAGCTCGTCCTTGCACCAGGTCCATAACATTCGGGGCCAACAAAGCCAATAAGGACTTGGCTGAACTGGGAACCCGAAGAAAACATTCACTGGTGTCAGTCATTCCAGTAGCTTGACCAGGAGGAGTAGACTCTGATGGAGCGCCTCTGTCTGAAACCTCTCTGGCAATGGAAGTAGCTTCAAAGGAGAAATTCAAATAGTCGTCATCACCAGTTGGTAAACAAGCTGGAGCAGCAACTGGAGTCTCGACAGCCATGATTGTCGATGGCGTGAATACCGTTGCCTGGGGAGCTGAAGGCACGCCAATGACGACCGGAAACGTATTTTCAAAGCAAACGGCCGGTGTCGGTGACGGTAGGCTTGGAGATGGGGGAGCTTCTCTTGCCACAGCAGCAACGACCTTCGTCCTATCATCACTCACGAGCTCGTCAACTACAGGGGTCGAAGTAGGAACAGAATGAGGGGCTGGCATAAACTAGTCTACACCGAACTCCTCCGCTGAACTGTCCAGTCTGCCTACCGAGCTAGTGGTGCCTGAATAGTCGACCAGCTCTTCAGACTCCACTCTGATAGTCGAATACATAGGCGAATGAAGTTGACTACCTGAATCTCGAAAGAAGAAACTAACAAGAGTGTCACATATATACATACAAGAAGAATAAAAAAACATAGAGTTAAGAGGCCAGAATCGTACCAGTAAATACAAGTCCTGTAGTTGGACTTGAAGGAGGAGCTGCGGCTGTCTCTAAAAGCACACCCGTTTCGCTACCTTGAGGTTGCGTCGTAGTGTGTTCGGTAGATTCTACAGCTGGTAGGTTCAAAGCCTCGGTAGCACTTGAAACTTCTGTCGGCATGTCTTTCTTTGCCGGTGCTCTCAGCAGAGTTGAAGCAAGAAGATCCATGGCAAACTAGACCGCTGCTTCTTCTGGAATCACCAGGGTCTGCTCAGCTAGCTTCTTCTTTTTATGAGCTGGCTCACCTCTAGTTATCTGACGGCGCTTTACGGTTGGACTTCGAGGGCGAGGGCTATCATCCCTAATAGGTTGGGGAGCACCTCCAGCTCTAGCATTATCATCGCTGCCAGCATCGTCATTATCATTATCATCAGAATCGCCTGGATCTGATGGATCAGCTGCTATATCAAGGAATTTGTCCATCCCTTTGACTCTAACTCTCTTAGCCCCTTTGCGGCGGAGTAAAATGCTTCAATCTTCTTGCAACAGTTATGGTTAATGGAGAAGTTAGGTACATCAGCGTTGGCAATGCTATACCACGTACAAAAACTAAGCACCATGCTCAGGTCTGGCGACTTCTGGGGTAACGCGAATTCGGCCCCAGTTCCTCCAGCAACGAAGTGAAACCAGCCTCGCGCTCCCACATATAGGTTTCCTTCATACGCTAGCTTCTTATTCGGATTCCCTACATAGAGCTATGAATATCCAAATTGGCGAGCAAAACAGCTTGGATTGTACGGCTCTATGTAGCACATGGTGTCTTGGCGATACACTAAGTGCCCAGGACGAATATTGAGAAGCCACCAAAATGCCCCCGAAGATAAGTGGGTGTAGTTGTCTGCTCCTAAAATATTTTTAAATTTTGATCCATATTCTCCACCAGGAAAATCAGGGAAGCAACGAAAGATTTCATAATTTTGGTGGTGATGGAGCGCCTTTCGAATTATTGACATATAATTACTTTTCCATATGGAGCGTTCATACATCTCCACGAAGAATGGTTTGTCGATGAGACCGTAATCTGCAGCGCTCATCAAAGAGGGGCAATACATGACTAGCCATGTCATCAAATATGTATTGGGCATCTCCACCCTAGTGTTCGGTGTCTTCACCGTAGCAGTTTCCTTTACTGCTTTTCCTTTATTCTTGTCTACTGGAATAAAGCTGTTGCAGAGGGCCCGAAGCCCGCTCTGAAGATTACTAACCATTGCTGGAAGAAGCCCGAACGGTCGTCCGTAAGCCAATAAAACGGCAGGATAGATGACGTTCTTCGCAATGACTTCTTTGGGTAAAGAGGGAACAACACACCTCTTTAGTTATAGCATAAGGAACCCAGCAAGTAGACCCCTATCTGAAATAGAGAACTGGACCTGATAATAAAAGTTTTGGAAGACTGTGTCGGGATTAAACCCTCCTACATTTGATTCGGTGGTGTAAGTAGTGGCCTCCAGATCTGAGATACGCTGTTTGATCTCTTCAATGCTGACAGGTTTGCGTCCGCAGACCATAGGCAGACTCTCCTTTAAATTCACAAAGATGTAGTCTGCCCGCTTCTTATGGCCGATTCCTTGGTTTTTCACCCCAGTTAGGTCAGCACAGATGTGGTAATGGCACATCATTTCCCAATATATTTTGTAGATGCGCTCATCCCTCGCCTTTAGCATATTCAACTTCTCGGCAGTAGGGATATACTCTTCATAAGGGACTTCGCCTATTGATAACCCTGACACTTCGTATATCTTATGGAGAGCAAGTCTAGCTCACCTACTCGTGTAAAAAAAGTGCCGGTTTCAGAGTTGTACATCTCCAAAAGGCTGAAGAGATGATACGAGCTCTGAGGCAACCCGAATTGGACATTTCTCATGGTCTTGTATAGACCAATCTCCTTCAGGGTTTGCTCATGGGAGTCCAGTACATACTTGACAAGTCGGAACCACCACATGTTGCCCGAGGAATGAATCCATCCGGGCATCTTGAAATCCTTAGCAGGGTATTGGCCACCTTTGACACAAATTCACTGAGGAAGTCTTTGCTCGGATCGAGACCTCCCCAACTAGGTGCTCCTTGGTAACTCTACCGGGAAGGAGCCCAGTGACACATCTGGTGGGACCATCTTGATAGGCCCCATTTGCGCCAAACTTGCCGGTCGCAACTCCGTCGTAATCCCAAGTTAGCTCTCAGTCTAACTCACAACGGGAAGATAACCTCTGAAGGTACACCAGAGGATAGCTGCATTCCATGTCAGGCAGGAACATCAGCAAGTCGTCAGTCTGGTAGAGCCATTTACTCTCTTCCTCAAATAGAATCTCGTCTGAGTGCTCCATGGCATCACCAAAGAGGAACGCTGGTTTCTCCAGTGCTTCTCGATTCATTGCTTCGAAAGGAGCATCAGTGATAATTTTCCTTACAGTTGCAGGGCTGTATTAAATCAGCTTCTCTCTGCGCTCTCTTAAACCTGGCTTGTATGTAGGGAGATCAGTGGTGAAGCAAAACCAGTTTGTTAGGTCTGCATCCCCAGCAAACCCAAAGTGGTGCCTATGGGATAGAGTATCCACTGAATAGCCAACTACGAAAAGAAGAATCAGAGTTAGAAAAGATTTTAAGAAAAATTCAAAAAAAAATTAAGTATGGAAACGCGAACTTAAAAAATAGCTCCGTGCGAGGTCAATCAATAGCTTCGCGTTTTGGTAAAATGCGAAATTAGATCTGTAACTTCGCGTATCAAACGCGAAAGTCAGAAGTAACTTCGCGTAATGCAAAACACGAAGTTATAACGCGATAGCTTCGCATAGAAAAAGACCAGAGGTCTCTTCTTCTTCTCCAAGCCATTTGGCCGAAGAACGGCGATGATTTCACCGGTGAAGAAGATGATTAGCCGGTTAAAATCAAGCCAAGTCGCTCCTAAATCACTCTCAAAGTCTCAAAATTGGAGATTATTACCTCCAATGGGCGCGGCGTAGGCCACAGCACCGCTGCGTCCACTATCGCGGCCACTGCATCGCTGCTCGCACCGGCCGTCGATGGTGAGGAAGCGCGCGACGAGGTGCTTTTCTTGGGTGTCATTGATCTCAAAATCTCGAAGAAATCTTGAGAAAGATTGATGAAAATCGAAGGAAATTCGTTGGTTGCAGGGGTTGGATCGTCGGAGCTCTTGAGTTCTTGATAACTGTTGAATGAGTGAAGAGGAGGAAGAAAAAGACTCCATTTAAATGAAAAAACCCGCCCCTTGGTATTCAACACGAGAATCGACGCGGTTTTTGAGCAAAACACGAAGGTATCTAGCTGCGCGTATTACACTTGTTCAACTCAAAACGTGAAGATAACTTGGTGTTTATCAACTCCGCATTTTAGTATTAAACCAAATTGAAGATCAAAAATATTTCAAAATTTGCTAAATTCTAAGCCATTGTGAAAACTTTGGAGGGGGTTCTGTTGGTAGTAAAAATTTCTAATAAAAAAGAATTTTCCTCACAGAATGCGGAGTTAGCTCCGTAGCTTCGCGTTTGGCTATTTTAGCCTCGCATTAAGTAAAACACGGAACTAAGCCAATAGTTCCGCCTAAAGAGTGTTTTAACTCCGCGTTAACTCCGCGTGAGCAGATTTCATTAGAATTATAATTTGATTGTGATTGAGATTTGGGCTTATCCAATACCCGAATTGAGTCCAATCAGAATTCATATTCAAGAGATTTAAATCAAAATTAGGATATTTGATTAGAATTCTTGATGAATACAATTACCTTCAAATTTTATTTGATTGGAAACTCTCATATTAACTCAAACCTATAAATACCCTCTTGAGGAAGTCTTAGGGGATCTTTTTGGAGGTTTTAGAGAATTCGAGTTACGCGTGAAAATCTTGAATTCACGAAGACCAGCATAGAAGATCCAGGATCGGCTATCTTCTTCATTGAGAAAGAAGATTTCCACATCAGATTGTCAAAATGAGCTACTCGATAGATTCCATCGCCACATAGATCCCACTTTTTATTGTAAAAAAGAGCGATAGATTATAAATCCTCTCGTTTGTTTTTTTTTTTTTTTTTGTTCTCTTTCATTATAATTAAGTTATTTCAATGTAAGGAAGAAAGAATTTTGTCACGAACAAAAAATTTTAAAAATATTTTTTAATTTTTTCACAATTTTCTACAATTAAAACTCTTAAATCACAATTTTTAAATATTTCTAAACATTTTTTCCCAATTTTTTTAAAAATTAAATATTTAAAGTTGGCCACGACGACCCTTGCACGCTGCCTAGACCCGGGCTCCTCTAGAGTTGGTGGGCTGTGCCCGAGCTGGCCCGCCTAAAAAATTGGCACGGTCCGCGACCCACTTGCCGCTCTATCCACACGTACCATATACGCCTCTGGTTTTTGAAAATACTCCCAATTTTTTGGGAATTTCTAAATGTGCCCTATTTTTTTCCTTAGTAAGCCCCAATTTCTTAGTGAGTTCTAGGATAGTTTAAAACATGAGCATTTTTTCTTAGTGAACCCCATTTTTTCTTCTCTATCTTTTTTTCTCTCTAGTAGTGACGGCAACAGTGACAATGGTTTTTTCGTAAAAAGATTAATAGTAAATTTGTAATTATTTATTCTTTAACTCGTAGAGCTCACTAAAAAACACATGGGCGGCGCATCTAGAAATTTCCCTATGTTTTTTTCTTTTCTTGCATGAGTCCTCTAAAATCCATCAAAATTCTAGAATAAAATGATACATCAAAGTCCACGCAACTTCAAATTTCTAATCAGAAGGTTGCGTCGCACTTTGCCACTCCATTGTGGTCAGAGCACGAACCAACAACTTGGACTCCGAACACAAACCCCACCGCTGGGCTCCACCTGTAAGTGATAGCTCGAATGTCCGCATCCCAGATCCGCAAGGTCTCTCACGAGCCGGACGCGTTACGGTGTGATCCCTCCCCCAAGCCAGTTTATTAACAACAAAAGAACAACTGCAGGACCCACGTGGAGCCCACGAGTCATGAGTGGGTGAAATGTCAGGTGTACTTCTGAACAATTCTACTGCTTCTTGGGCATCAAACTTTCCATCACAAGACTGAACTTAATCCTCGATGGCGGGCCGCCTCGCCAGGAAATCCAACGGCTGAGATTCCTCATCCGGTGTGCTAGGAAGGCTAGAACTCCTCTATAAATTCACCCACACCCCCACTTTCCTCTTCTTCATCCACACTCTCAGTCTCCCTTCTCAGCTGCTCTTCCAGCGAGATCTTCAAGAGAGCGGCGATAGATCTTTCATGGCGGCCGTCACCATCAAGTGCATCAAAGCCAGGCAAATTTTCGACAGCCGCGGCAACCCCACAGTCGAGGTCCGTACTCTCTTCTTCTCTCATCTCCAAACCCTAGTTAGGGCAACTTTGATCTCAGATCTGGGGCTTGCGATCTGATTTCAGTTTTGGTTGTTGAATTTTTGTTTTTCTGCAGGCTGATTGTCACCTGAGCAATGGAACCGTAGCTAGGGCTGCAGTCCCCAGTGGTGCTTCCACTGGTACGTTGGATGTTTGAGACTTTTTGATCGATTTTAGCAGATCGGGGAGGTTTGATGGCGGTTTGAATTAGATATTAGGGTTTTGATTCGGTTTGATTTGTGTGAAGGTGTGTACGAGGCTTTGGAGTTGAGGGACGGAGGCTCTGATTACCTCGGCAAGGGTGTCAGCAAGGTTAGAGATCACCTCAACTTTCAGTATTTTTTGAATTATATGTTGTAAATTGTTGTACTTAGGTTCATAATCTTGGCTCTCTTTTGTTGTTATTATCGTCTTGATGGTTATTATATCAGTTTGTATTGATGTCCAATACCTATTTGAATGATCTACTCAAGTAGAGTATTGCCTTTTGAGATTTGAGTTGTGTACAAATCCCTTGTATTTTAAGTCAACCTTTCAATTTTAAATTTTAGGATCATATCTTTGTTCCTTTTTATTTTATCATTCACATGTATGAAATGATATTGTAGAATTGCTTGATATCTAAGAATATCATAATTTAATTAGAGTAATTAGATTTTACTTGCATGCCATCATGTGTTCAAGTGTAATATTAATATCTAAATGTGGCGAATGCATACATTGATCTTACTTCTACTGCTTTGCTTATCAGAAAATTTATGATATAGGAGAAACACTTGTATGTATTAAAATTAAATTTGCACTTCTTGCACCTCTATAAGGAAAAAGTTGCACATTTCATTAACTGTTTACTTTTTGCCTTGTTAGTAAAAACTGTTTTCTGTGCTGAATTTATTTCTAACTAGGTTTACCATGAAATGAGCTCCTTTTGTTCACACCCGGCTATGAATCATAATCTTCGTTTCTAATTTCCTCTTTTTGTGCTTGTTTTAGGCTGTTCATAATGTCAATTCTATCATTGGACCAGCCTTGGTTGGAAAGGTTTGTGTGAATAATATCTTGGAAAGTTTTAATTGTGTGTTTATCAGTTTGGGAGTAACTTCAAGTTTGCTTCAACTCCTTTTCGACAGGACCCCACCTTGCAGACGCAGATTGACAACTTCATGGTCCAGGAGCTTGATGGAACCAAAAATGAGTGGGGTTGGTGCAAGCAGAAGGTAAATTGTGCTTAGTTAATATATATTATTATTGCTAGTTAACAACTTCTTTGTTGTCATATTCCTGCTCTTTTTAGTACATGTTAAACTGATCAATTTTCTTGCCCCTTTTCAGCTTGGTGCAAATGCTATTCTCGCTGTATCACTTGCCGTGTGCAAAGCTGGCGCCAGCGTTAAGAACATTCCCCTCTACCAGGTTTATGAGATAGATGATTTTCTTATTTGGGAAGAATCTCATTATGTTATATGAAGTTTTAATTTTTTTTTTTTTTTTTCCCTAAATATCTTGTCATGCAGCATATTGCCAATCTTGCTGGGAACCAGATCTTGGTTTTGCCTGTGCCCGCATTTAATGTGATTAACGGTGGATCACATGCTGGAAACAAGCTTGCCATGCAGGTAATTTGACTACCTGCAGTCCATTTGAACATTTTTTTTTCTTTTTTCGGGGATTTTATTTATTTATTTTTTATTTTTATTTTTTTTTTGGTGGGGGGGGGGGGGGGGGGGGGGGGGGTTACTTTGTTCCTTGCATATAACAGATCTAGCATAAATGACTTTGATTTTTGTTATTTCAATATTACAGGAGTTCATGATTCTCCCTACTGGTGCCTCCTCATTCAAGGAAGCCATGAAGATGGGTGTAGAAGTATACCACAACTTGAAGGTGATCTGTTAAATCAATTTAAATAGGTCATATTCCTCTAAAACGACATCTGTATGTAATTTTATCCCGTCATCTTTCAGGCTGTAATTAAGAAGAAGTATGGACAAGATGCTACTAATGTCGGAGATGAAGGTGGCTTTGCTCCTAACATTCAGGTTTGCTGGTCTTTTTTAAATCATAATTTATGTATTGTGTACCAGTGCCTTTTATGTAGATAATTTTAGCTTTAAATTACATAGTTGAATTTTCAGTAGGGCTTTCTATATAAATGTTTTAGTTGCTGAATCGATCAATTAATAAGCTGTTTCTTTTAGCTTGGCAGGATTTCTTTTAATAAGTTGTTTGTGCTGCTGTGATGTCTTTGAATCTTAGAAAATATCCTTTATAAGTTACTAGCTTTCAGAAGGTAGAAGCTAATACTCCCTTTTATATTACATCAAATTAAAAAAAAAAAAAAAATGCATGTATAGTTGCCCATCCTGCAGAGTCTGCAGATGGGTGCTTGAAGCCTACTTGCATGTGTTATTAGAAAAATGCCTTCCTGCAACTCATCTATTCTGTTCCTGTAGTATGTTTGTCTGATATTGCTTTAATGAACATAATCTTTTCTCTAGATTTTAATTTGCAGTGGTTACTGTATTAGTGATGGCTTTTTATTTTGTTAAATGAATATTTTGATTTTTGTTTGTACTGACTCTGTAGAGTGGCTGTAAGATCAATTTTGCATTTGAGTCTATTAACTTATCATTTGATCTGTTATCATGTTCAAAATAGATTTTGTATAATTTGCTTTCTTGCATTAATAATATCTAAGACTTACTTTGTGATCCATCACAGAGGGCATTGTTTGTATTCTCCTGCATTGTTAGCACACTGCTAAGGCATGATACTAGATTCCTGATTTTTTTCTTTTTTTTTTTTCTTTTTAATTTTTAATTTTACCTTTACTTTTGTGAGTGCTTGTTCTATGTGGAAAGCTACTTTGTCTACCAACCTGCATAGTGCAGACTAATGGGCCGGGCCTGGCCCGGCCCGTGCCCGGCACGGCATGGTGGCCGTGGGGCCGGCCCGCCTCCCGTGCCGTGCCCGGGCCGAGGGGGGCCGGCCCGGTTTTTAAAAAAAAAAAAAAAAAAAAAAAAAAAACGGGGGGGGGAAGGGAAAGTTATATCATATTATATGATAAAAACCTTTGTTATATTATATATAATCAAATTACATTCATGTAATTACTCTATAAATCTCTTTAGAAATTATACAAAGCCCGAAGAGAGGGGAGATGACCCTAGCCGTCACCCTCAACTTGTTCTTAATATATTTTCTAAGAGATTTATAAGTTAAAAAAAAAATTGAAAATACATGAATATCCTTACAAATTTAAATACTTTTAATCAATCTTCATTTTCTACCGGTAAACCTAAGATCTCTAGTACATCTTTTTCATTAGTCAAGCCTTGTTCCCTGTCTTCTGCGTCGTACCAATCCTTCAAGCAGACACACATCTCCAATGTGTCCGACGCCATTGAGGTTCTCAAGTACGTGAGCACTCTACCACCTGCGCTAAAAGCAGACTCCGATGCTACAGTAGACACTGGAGGAGTTAGTAGATCACGGGCCATGTTGGAAAGCACGGGATATGTTTTTTCCTGTGATTTCCACTATGCCAAAATATCAAAGGATTCATACTTTTCAGGAGATGCGTTATCTTCATAGTTAGCTCTCTCTAAATAATAATGTAATTCATTAAAATATGTATTACTTTGTCTTGGCTTTTTTCTGTTAAATAGAGATGATATTATTGGATTACGAATTTCCCTAGTAGATGGTTCTTTTGTAGTTTGTGTTGGCACACCATACATATCTTCATAAGTTTTATACATAATATCTAAACATGTTTTAATATCATTAAGACATTAAGTAAATCCCTCACATTATTTTCATAAGACATATTTGTATAAAATAAATCTATTAATATTTCAAGTCCATCTAACTTGCAACGGGGATCCATAACAGTTGCAAAATATATTAAGTATGGAAAATCTTTAAAATATTTATTAAATTTAATTTCCATAGGTCGAACAATACTTTCAAGTATAGAGTGGTTTCTACATTCATTAAAAACCGAAGTAATTTCGGTTAAATAATATAATGCAATGTGTATAGTTGGGTAATAACTTCCTGACAGTACTCTAGATGCATCTTCAAATTTGCCTAAAAACTTAGAAATGCAATGCAACTGGTGCCATTCATTATTATCTAAACTATACATTGGTGTCTCCATTTCATTAAAAGCATTTATTACATTTTTATACTCAATAGCTATGTTTAACATTTTATATGTAGAATTCCATCTTGTTCTAACATCTATAGGTACAATTTTAGGTGATATTTTCATATTTTTACATATTTGTTTAAATATTTGTCTTCTTGGCCCACTATCTTTAATAAAAAGTAATGTATACCTAAGTTTCATTAGTGAATCATTTACTATTTTTAATCTATCTTGAATGCATAAGTTTAGTATGTGGCAAATACACCTAACGTGGAATAATTTTCCATCTAGAATTGGTTTTGTATAATTTTTAAGAATTCTAATTGCGGCCGTATTTTCAGAAGTATTATCCAAAGAAATGGTAAATATTTTATTGACTATTCCAAAAGCTGAAAATACATTTAGCATGGTTTGTGATAAATTTTGTGCATTGTGAGGAAATTCGAATACCCTAAACCCTATTATTCTTTTCTGTATGCACCATTCTTGATCTATATAGTGTGCCGTCATGCATAAATGATGAGTCATATTTCTAGCTTCCCAACTATCTGCAGTTATTGCAACTCTAAAAATTAAAGAAGAAAAAATAGCTATTAAAGTGTCCCTCTGCTCTTTATATAGTTTGAACATATCAGATGTACATGTTGAACGTGAGACTTTTTTAAATTCATCAGTAAATGTTGATTTACAAAATCTTTCAAATCTTGGATTTTCCGAAAAAGTGAATGGTTGTTCGTCATGTATTATAAATCTTGCTAAATTTTCTCTTGTTTTAATTGTATCATATTTACGTATACCTAATGATCCACCTAATGTGCTTATTTGTGTTTGATGTGGTACATTAGGTGGGTGATTTTTTTCTACGTGTCTTTTAAGATGACCCGTTCCGCTACCTACAGGAAACGAATAAATTTTATGACAGTGTTTACACTTAGCTTTCCTAACATTGTTTTCTGTTTTTTTTTCAAAATGTTTCCATGTGTCTGATCTAACAGCCCTAGTAGATGCGGTAGTTTGTGTTTCGGGTATACTTGTATTAGTTGTTTCTTCCTGAGATACAAAAAATGGTACTTGATGAGGTTGTTCTAAGGGTTGACATAGATTTTGGTATTCTTCATCAGTTAAAAAGGGAGTAAAAGAACCCGTGGCTTGAGAGCAAGAAGCGCCAGACGAGTGTGGATCCATTTTAATAAAATCCCAAAAAAACTAATTAAAATTCTCAAAAAAACTTAAAATTATAAATACCTAGTTAGAGAGATGAAGCTGGAAACCGAAATAGCGAAAAAAACCTTGCTTCAATGAGAAAACTTGCTTGGATCTTGTTTGGAAGACTTGCTTGCTTGAGACTTCTTGATCACTTGATTGAAACTTGCTACTTCTTTTGCTTGAGACTTCTTGAGAAATAAAGATTTTAGAAGATTTTTTAGAATGAATTTAGTGTATAAGAATGATGAGTGGTAATAGAAGAGATATTGAGGTATTTATAGATGAAGAGAAAGGTTTAATTTGTAAAAAAAATTTACAAAACACCCCCCCAACGGCTATTTTGACCGTTGGGGGAGAAATCTGCAATTTTTTTTTGCAAAAAACCCTCCAACGGCTATAAAAATAGCCATTGGGGGGTTATTTGCAAAAAACAAATTGCAGATTCCCCCCTAAACGGTCAAAAACTCCCCAACGGTCAAAAAAAAAAAAAAAAAAAGAAAAGGCACGGCCTGGCACGGCCCGGCACGCCGGGCCTTAACGTGCCGAAGGCACGCCCGGCCTCGGCCCGGGCATGGCGGCGGGCCGTGCCCGGCACGTGCCGGGCCGGGCGTGCCCGGCGGGCCGCCCGGCCCGTTACTCACCCCGCCGGGCCGCCCGGCCCGTTAGTCACCCCTAAACCTGCAGGCTGCCTCCTAGCTTTATCAGGAGAAGCCCCTGATTGACCATTCCCTTCATATGAATGACAGTTGCATGGTTTTTAGAATGTCATTTTCATGATAGTGCATGTTATCCAACAGTATTTTCGTGGGACCACTAAAGATAAGGGCGTCATATTTTACTTTAAATCATCTTATGCGTATGACATCATCAGTTATGTTATTCTTCTAGTAATGTTCTTTAACCTAAGTGGACTTACAGGAGAACAAGGAGGGACTTGAATTGTTGAAGACTGCCATTGCTAAAGCTGGATACACCGGCAAGGTACCTGGACTTATTATCTGCCTTCAAAATTCGTCACTTATGCAATGTTTTTCCCTGCATCCTGGGAGTAATGGACTGATTATATGCATATACTGTGACTGCGATTGTTATAACAGGTTGTCATTGGTATGGATGTTGCTGCCTCAGAATTCTACAATGATAAGGATAAGACCTACGACCTTAACTTCAAGGAAGAGGTAGTTTTACCCCCTTCATTTCAATGATTTTTTGCATGCTGTACACCTTAACCTAGAGAGTCTAGTGTGAACTTGTGTTCATTCTTTTTATAGTTCTCTCATTTGATACTTGATTTTACATTTAAGTTTACTTGTTTATCTGCTGCAGAACAATGATGGTTCCCAGAAAATTTCTGGAGACAGCTTGGCCAATGTGTACAAGTCCTTTGTTTCTGATTACCCCATTGTATCTATTGAGGACCCATTTGATCAGGATGACTGGACTACCTATGCTAAGTTGACTGCGGAGATTGGCCAACAAGTCCAGATCGTCGGAGATGATCTTCTTGTCACTAACCCCACTGTAAGTATCAACCACTGAACAGTTTTGGTCAAGTGAATGCATGTGTTTGAATGTTTATCATTTTTTGGTTTGAGTGATCCTATTTGTTCTCTAATATTTCTTGCGTGATTGTTACAGAGGGTTGCCAAGGCAATTAGTGAGAATACATGCAATGCTCTCCTTTTGAAGGTAATAATTGGAAAATATTTGTTTTATTAATGGTGCTGTTTTTATATTTCTGTTTTTTTTTTGGCTTTATTTGCTTGGGAGACAGTCTTTTATGATTTACTACTATCCCTAATTTAATTTGTAATTTCTGATATACAGGTGAATCAAATTGGATCTGTAACAGAAAGTATTGAAGCTGTGAAGATGTCTAAACGTGCTGGCTGGGGTGTGATGGCAAGCCACAGAAGGTAATTCTTCTTTTCTTTTTTTTAGGCTATTGTTAGTATCATATTTCTACAATTGCTAGGTAATTTATTTTAGCTTTACTTTAAATAAAGCTTAAACTCGTATCTTCTTCATTGCAGCGGTGAAACTGAGGACACCTTCATTGCTGATCTCTCTGTGGGTTTGGCAACAGTAAGTTTCTGTTTCTCGTCAACTCAACAGATGTCCTCCATACTTTGATTAGCTTCTTCTTATCAACTCTACAAATATTCTCTGTACTTCATTGATTAGTTTCTTCGCAACTTTTTCCCTGGAAAAATTAAAATCCTTGTGTTTGAAATTTTTAAAGTTGTGGAGAGGGTTAAAAACATCAATCTTAGTTTGCTCCCTCTTACTGTGTGTTCTGATTGATGATACAGGGCCAGATCAAGACTGGAGCTCCTTGCAGATCCGAACGTCTTGCTAAGTATAACCAGGTAAATTTATTCAGCTGAACCCTTAGTTTTGCTGCTTTTCATATCCAGTATCGCTTAAGCTACCCTCTGTTGATCTAAAGTCACTCATCAAGCATCTTCTTATGATACTGCAGCTGCTTAGGATCGAGGAGGAGCTGGGTGCTAATGCAGTCTATGCTGGAGCCAAGTTCAGAGCCCCTGTAGAGCCTTACTAGATTGAACATAGCACAGATGTCGGCCGTGTGCCATACTGTAATTTTGGTTGTGTGGTTAATGCTTTCCGTTTTCTCCTGTAATTCCCTGATTCTTGCTGCTGTCAGGGAGATGAAAATAAAGGTTTAGCTTCCAGTGCTGTAACGAACCTTCTTAAGGTTTTACTCTGTAGAGTGCAAACTTAACTACCTATTATCATAGGCTATTTAACTGAGCTTTATATGCTCAGTAGAATTTCCCAACTTTCCTTTCTCATCTTTGAACGAGTCATTTGGTTTACTGTTGTAATGGTGAATGTGCTAATGTAGTATACTTTCCTATATTTCTTATTTCCTTTCTTCATATGTATTTATTTTTCTATTTCAGCTTCCTCATTTTCAAATCCAGTCATATTAGAGATCATCTTTAAAGATTTTCAGAAAGCATTGAGCTTAAGAATATAATCAACTGAAATTGAGATTGAGCTAGCCGTTAATACAAAAATAGTTGGGATCAAAATGCAAGTCTAGAGGGTCCTGAAAAGGGTTGCTTTTGATGACTCCTTTAGGGTATTGTGAGAATCAACCTTAATTGAATAGGATTCAGACTTCTTCTTTGATTTTCTTTTAACATGCAGCTATAATATCTCCTGATTTCATTGATAGAGTTTTGTTGTTTTTGGATAATTTTATCCCGCTCGGCATTTTTTTGCATAAGAACTTCTGGTGTCTCCACCATATGTATCATGACTGTGTCTACCACAAACGAGTAAAGTTGGCGGAGTTTGCACCATTTTCATCAGATACCACACCAGCATTGTTTCTCATACTGGTATTTTGAAAAATTCCTTGAGGTTCATTAAATACTCCCTTCTTCAAGTCAAGGAGAGTACTGTGGGCTGGAAGAGTCGGAATTCTGGATGAGCTTTTCCTTCCTGGACTCATCTCCGGAGCTACCATATTAGAGGAAACTTCTGAATACTCCGACTCTGACAATTCTCATTTGAATTTCATCGCCTTCATCGCCTTCTTTTTAATGATTGTGTTGGAGATAACATGATTATATTTAAAATGGAAGGTCTTGTGCAAGAGGAGTAGTGGCAACGAAATTTCACTGCTTGAAGAAATTGCTCATAGTGATAATGGACAATATGTGGTATTTCTCACTTCCTGTTCAGGAATTCATTAAGGAGAAATTCTATTTACACACAACAATTTACTCTTGATGTTCTGATTGCTTTTTACACCAAACACTCATTTTGAAATACTATCAATTTACTCTTGCATCCAAATTTTTTTCTAATTCTAACCCTCCTCATTCTCTTTAACTCCTTACGTCGTCCGATCTCAAAATTTTCCGAGCCAGACATTAATTATCAAGTTAAAAATATATTGGTCGGGTATCAATAAAATTTTCCGAGTAGGACATTAATTGCCAAGCTAAAAATATGTTGGTCGGGTATCAACACCCGACCAAAAAATCATTTGGTCGGGTATTAAAACCCAACTAACAGCCGACGTCTCCCTTACAAAAAAATCATAAGTAATAGTAAATTGCAAACTAATATATATAAAAAACTAAGAATAATTTAAATTGTATCTTAATTTTGTCCTTCGACATTAATTGCATGTTGAAATTTTCCATTTAAATAAAAAAACTCAAACTTTAAACCCTAATTTCACTTGTTACAGTGAATTCGAAAAATTTAAAATTCTTCCAAATCTTTTTAGGAACGTAAATGCAAAAAATTTAAGAGGTTAAGAAATCAAATCAATGAGTTTGTGGGAAATATATTTTTTTTAAATTAAATTCCAAAAAATATTTTTTAGGGTTTTGGAGAAAAAACAGAGGAGAAAGATAATGAGTTGTAGTTCTAAATTTCAAGAATTCTTAATTTGGAATTTAAAAGAGTAACTTAGTCAAAAAATAAATTGTAAACTTGTAATTATTTACAAGTTTTAAAACAATGTATGAAGAGTAAATTTCCGTGTGTAAATAGAATTTTCCTTCATTAAGGTCCTCAACTATTAATTCAGGATTTAGACATCCTATCTGCTATGAGAACAAGATGGATTATCAACAAGGAGAATTCCCTGGTCAAATTTTTCTAAAGCCCTTCAACTTTGATTTTGAAAAATGCAGATGGATTGGAACATGAGATCGCTTTTGATTTTGAAAAATATAAATGGATCTTCTTATCTGCATTTTTTCTTGAAAACGTAGGTTATAAACTGTATTTTTTTTAGAGGTATTTACAGATTTGTTCCTTAAATCTTTATAAATTCTCCCAAATCTTCATATTTAAGATTTATTTCCCCAAATCCTCTAAGTTACTACAATTTAATCCCCCTCCCTAACTTCCGTTAGCCCAGTTTATTTTTTGATCTGATTTTCCTATTTTACCCCTCCTTAATTCCTTCTTCCCTCTTCCTCCTCTTTTCTCATTTTCTTCATTCTTCCTCCTCCCTTCTCCTTCCCTCTTCTTCATCTCCTCCTTCTCTCTTCCTCCTCTCTTTTTTCTTTTCTTCATTAGGTTCATTGGCTTTCCCTTTCTTCTTCTCTTCTATCTCTCTATTCTTTCCAATTTTTCTTCATAGGGGTATTTAAGTCATTTCATTATTTTAAAAAAATAAAAATTAAATTATGCCGTTTATTTGGATGGAAAAACTAACAGAGCGACTAAATTGTAGTAACTTAGAGGATTTAGGGGACTAAATCCTAAATACGAAGATTTGAGGGACTAAATTATAATTTATAAAGATGTAACGGACAAATCTGTAAATACCCTTTTTTTAATAGAAAATGTGAATGAACTCATTCGCATTCTTAGGTCCAAAAATTCAAACGTTGTCATCTCACTAGCGCTTTCGATCTCCAACTCAAATGTGAGATCCACATTTTTTTTTAGTAACACTTGTCTGTGTTAGAGCTCTGTGATCAGCCCGTATTTTTCTTTAGTAACACTTGTCTGTGTTAGAGCTTTGTGATCAGCCCGCGCTTTACTCCTTTGGTTTTTCATAATGAGGCAAGATTGTTCTTATTGTCTTCAGATTTATATTCTTACAAACTTGAAAATGATCAGTTTTCCTTAATGAATCGAGAAATTTGACTATTAAGTTATCATGTGGATTATCAGAAGTCTGTGAAAAGACTTTTCTTTTGACTTGTGTCTTTACATAGTTTGAAAGCTCACGAACGGTTGAATCATTAGTAATGGTATATTGTAGTAACAACCTTATCATGTTCATAATTGATTCTCTTCCATGCTGAGAAGTAGTTTGAGGAGCTTTCGGAGAAACTAGTTCTTTAGATCTTGTAGCACCTCCACATAGGCTTTGAGTTTGAGGAGTTAGAAAGGAGAAATTCTTTATATCTTCCCTTGTCGAACTCCATGAAAAGAGATTCGACTATTGATCCGAATGTAATGTTATTAGATTGCACTACGGCCTTCTCATTGATAGTGAAAGTTGTTCCTACCAGCATCACCATCTTCTGTTTGCATAGAAAAATATTCTTTATATAAAATTTTAAAAAAGATTACAACAGAATGATTTCTCATTTATACAAAAAAAAGGAGAATAATCATTTTTTTAATGCTCTGTTTCGATAGAGCGATGGAGGGTAATGTTGTTCTCCGTTGACGATCAACTAACAAACTCTTAGAATTGAAAACTTCTTAACTCTAGAAAAAGAAAGAGTTTTCTCTTTGAGATTTCTGATTAAAAGAATCTTAGGACAAATGCTTGATAAAGAATAATCCAACTCCTTTTTAGCCCAAGTAATGACATTTATAGGGGTTTTGGAGTCTTAATTCTTGTATAACTGTCCAATTAAGACCCCATTTTAATGTGGATTAATATCTCACTAAAGTGGAGAAAGTGGGTAATAGATGAGTTTGTAATTGAAATGCGGATCATGATTGATGATCCGTATTTGGCATTCTAGAAATGCAAAGATTTTCTTGTAGTCTGCGTGGATAAACTTATGATATGTGTTATGGAAAATGCATATGAACTTCTGATTCACGTTTTGGACTCAAAATGCAATTGGTTTCTGACGATCCAGGTTTTAACTTGAAAATACAGATGAATTCTAATGATTTGTATTTTGGAATTGAAATGAGGATGATTCCTGATGACTCACATTTTGTAATTGAAATGCATATGGTTTTTTTATGTGAATGCACGAGGTAAGCGTCTTCTCATGCTTGCTTTTTCTGTTGTTTAGCTTGTAACCCACTTGCTAAAGCTGTTAGCACATATCTTGTCTCATGCCTTTGATGGACGGTGGTGAGGGGGAAGGGAAGGAAGGCCTTGACGTTCTGGGCTAGAGATAAAAATCAATTGTTGGTAAGGCTAAAAAAGATAGCCTTGTCGCCCTTAACCTCCTAAACTCTTTCTTTTGAACTTGAAATGTGGATGGTTTCCAACGGTCCGCATTTGGAGTTGAAACACTAATAGTGATCCACATTTAGACTTGAAATGGATAGTCAATTATCATCCACATTAGATAAAACGCAGATGACCAATTTTATTCGGCATTTAGTTTCGATGGAACGCAATCTGCAATTAGTCTGGAGGAAATATGGATCATTTGTATCGATCCACGCTTGGATATTCTTGTATAGTTTTCATGTCAACATTAGGGTAAAATATACAAAATTCAATAATCTTCAGAACTTCATAGAAAAATAAAAGACAAAAAAAAAAAATGAGAGTTGCAATTGTGGCTTGTAACTTATGTAGTTATAAGGTGTGCATTTTAATGTTTTATATATAAAAAAAAAAAATCCTTTAAGAAGAAAAAATAAATAAATGAGAAAGTGTGATATACTGTACTTTGAAATTATAAAAAAAGATTGGTGTGAACATTTAGTTTTTATATATAATTTTTATTAGCATTTCTTGTTTAGACTTGTTTTCCAGTGGAGATATTTTTTGTATATACCATATAAAATGTTCAAGTAGCAAATAATCTAAGACAACTCTCTGATACGTCTAATAGTTTGCTAATTGGGCCTCTAGAGGACTAATTAAGTTGTCATATGGCCCAATGTTTATTGTTATTTTTATATTTTATGGCTTTTTCTTTTTTTTTCTTTTGACATTAAAAATTCACTGTTACGTTGTTTCTACTTCAAGCGTCTGAAAACCTAAACTATGTGAAAGTTCAAAGAAATTTGAGGCAATGCTAGAGTTCAAACTTTAATGAAGAAATGTTTTAAGCTGCACTTAGATCTGATCGATGTTGAAAGAGTGTATATGCTAAGAGCACCTCAACTCCATCAGCACATCTAATTTCATCTCGTTTTATTACATTTTAACCTGTTTCTAGAGTAAATATAGGTTATACGACAACATCAAGGTATACTACCTTTTCTTATAAGCTTAAACGGTGGGATAATTCTCCTTCGTTTCATTAAGAAGAATATAATAAAACAAACTATAAATATAAAAACCAAACCGAAACAAAAAACATAATACTTACTTGTGATTTAGGGGTTGCAAATAGTCCGTTAGGAGGGTTTTTTGTAAATTTTCTTTTTGCACAGAGCTCCCAACAGAAAAACTTTAATTGCTATTTTAACATCTTTAATTTTTAGACTAGCAATAAATACAGATTATTGAGAGAGTCTAAATAGTTGTCATTATTTATGTGTAACGACCTACTATATAGATCAAGATTGATATATACAAAAAAGAATAATTGGTTTTAGGAGATTTAAATTCCTTCATAATGCACATAATTTATCACAATCCCTACTTAGTATTTTTTTAGCATTTAGAATAGAAAGAATTTTTTTTTCCATTTCTTTCAATAATACTTCCGAAAATACGGCCGCAATAGAAATTCTAAAAAATATTACTAAACCAATTTTAGTTGGAAAATTATTTTACATTAGGTATATTTGTCACATACTTAATTTATGTGTACAAGATAGATTAAGAATAGTAAGTGATTTAATAATTAAATCTAGGAACATAAAACTATTTATTAAAAATAGTAGGCCAAGAAGATAAATATTTAAACAAATATGTAGGAATTTTAAAATCTCACCTAAAGTTTTACCTCTAGATATAAAAATAAGATAGAATTCTACATATAAAATGTTAAACACGATAAATAAATATAAAGATATAATAAATATGTTTAATGAAATAGAATTACCAATATGTAGTTTACATATTAATAAATAGCATCATTTGCATTGCATTTCTAAATTTTTAAGCAAATTTAAAATTACAACTAGAGCACTGTCAGGTATTTATTACTCAACTACACATATTGCAATATATTATCTAATCGAAATTAGTTCAGTTTTTAATAAATGTAGGAATCACCTAATACTTGAAAATATTGTTCAATCTATGGAAACAAAATTTAATAAATATTTTAGAAATTTTCCATACTTATTATATTTTGCATTGTTGTAGATCTACGTTGTAAGTTAGATGGACTTGAAATTTTAATAGATTTATTTTATAAAAATATGTATTATGAAGATAATGTTAGAGATTTAGTTAATGATATTAAAATTTGTTTAGATATTATGTGCCATACATATGAAGATATGTACGGTGATAAAACACAATGTACAAAGGAACCAACTGTTGGAGAAACTCGAAATTCAATAATATCATCCGTATTTCATCAAAAAAAGGCTAAGTAATATAGCACATATTTTAATGGACTACATCATTATTTAGGAATGACTAACTATAAAGATGACGTGTCTCCTGAAAATTATGAAGTTTTTAATATTTTAGCATGGTGGAAATCACAGGAAAAAACATATACTGTGCTTTCCAACATGATCCGTGATCTACTAACTCCTCCAATATATACTGTAGTATCAGAGTCTGCTTTTAATGCAAGTGATAGAGTGTTCATGGAGTTGAGAAGCTTAATGATAGCAAACACATTACAGATATGTGTTTGCTTGAAGGACTAGCTCAACGCAAAAGAAAGAGAACAGGTATCGTCCAACGAAATAAAAGTAGAAAACTCACCAAAAAATGAATGAAAATAGATTTTTGTTTTTTCTTTTTGAATTGTAATTTCTACATTTGTAAACTTTTTTCATGTAATTTTTTTTTAAATTTTTTCATGTAATTTTTTTAACACATAAATCTCTTGGAAAAAATACTAAGAATAAGCTGAGGATGACGGACAGAAACCTTTCCCCTCTTTTTGGATTTTGTATGATTTCTAAAAAAAATTATAGAATAATCATGTTAATGTAATGAAATTTAATATAATAAAATTTTATTTTTACTATAGTTTCTTCTTGTTAAAACTAATTAAATTAAACTAACTATTCTTCTAAACTTACTTAATAATTAACGTAATATTTTTAAAAAACTTATAAAAAACACGTGCCGACATGCCTCAGCTCGGCTCGAGCACTGTATGTGCCTGGCGGGCCAAGTCCAAGCGCCCTACCCGGCACGTCGGATAGAACACGGCCTACATACCACCCTTACTTGCGAGTATATTTGCAAGTTAGTCTGAGCAAGAACTACAAAAAAAAATCAAGTACAAAACAAGAACAAGAGCAGTTGCATGACAATTGATGTAACTAGGCCCACAACAGCTTGTAGATAGACGAGACTAGCGTGTCGATGTAAATTTTGGTTAATATTGTGGCACGAGAGCGAGAGAGAAGGCCATCGGTGTGTGATCTAGTAATACTCGTTGACAATCAATAACATGCATAATACATATGAGAACTAGAACATCAAACAATTTGAATCATACAAAGCTGCCCTATCTGTAGTATACATTTGAAAGCCATAATCAATGAAAACTTCTCAAGCACAAGGCTTCTTTCTCACGTGAATTATGCAACTTACCAGGCAGTCTGTTAGTCTCAAATTGAATGAAGGAAAAAAAAAAAAATCGCTAATTTACATGTTACAGCTTCAATAAATATACTGCATCACAGAACCACACTGGTGAGCTTGTTTTGCTAATTTCTGACTGCTGGAGCTCATGAAATCTGGTCATCAATGTCACAATCTAGATTTACAGGCAGCAAATTATCAAATATATTGAGTCAGATAGATTTGGAGCTATGATCAAACAAAGAGAGAATATGTTTATTAGATACTTACCCCTGAAGAGCTCCTGCGCAGAAAAATACGGACAGTACCTAGCCATCGTCAGCCAACACACCCCATATCATCCTGCATGGTGAGCATGATGAGTGAGGATAATTAGCTCAGCTTGACAAAGTGGGTATCATGTAATCTGAAATTGATACGTGCTGCTCTCACCAGAACAAGGATAGGAAGAGGAGGATAACATGGTATATAAGCTTTATGAGTCGCCGGTTCTTTTCCCTGGATAGCTGGTTAAAGATCTCTGTAACATCCACCAAGTGTTGTCGCTTTTCATACCTGTCATTGACATCTCATCTATGTTTAGAGGCTGTATATCTTCTTTACATTTACTCTAGATAGCAGCAAATTTCACACGCGCGCGCGGTAATAGAGGTTTTTTTTTTTTAAGCTTTATACCCCCCAAATTTCACATGTATAAATATAATGCCCCCCCCCCCCCCCCCCCCCCCAAATACAAATATTTAGATATGCGCCCCAAATCATATGAGTGACAGTCAAATACCCTTCCTTTACACAAATGAAATAAAAAAAGGGAATTACTCTCCTTTATTTTGTTATATGAGATAGTTATCTCCCCTTAATCCCCAAAATCCTACTGTTACCTAATTAAATAACTCTCTTCTCTTATATTCTCTACATCCATAGGTTGCCGAAAGGAAAAATCAAGTTGCTGCCACAAGTAGTCAAGAGAATTGAGAACTTGAAGCTTGTTAAGTACAAGATTTATGTTGAACAGTGGACTTTCTTAGATAAGACCACAAAGAGGAGAAAGAAAAAAAGAGAGAGAGAAACAAGAAGGTTTAGTTTAGTTTTCTTTTAAAGAGAATAAAATGTAACAAGAAAACAAAATCATCACCTTGTGATGCAGACACTACTAGGCCGACATGGACATAACAAGCTGGCATGTAAATCCTAAAAAATACATGGAATATTGTCTAGTACAGGAATCTCCGACATAGATACGACTTGATAAATAGAAAAATCCTTGATATATTATACCAGACTCCATTAAATGAAATGGCCAACGACTCAGTACAATATTTTTCAGAATTTACTAACTAGTAGAAAAAGAAGACAAAGAAGGGGGAAAAATTATCGTCTACGAAAACAAACAAATATGACAAAGAACATAACTAGAAAAGCTCATATAATGCTGTATATTGATTGTTGTGGGCGTCAATTTCGTCAATGAGAGCATTGAAGTGCCCATGTCAGTTTTGTGCTGTCAGATTAAGATGAGATAGTGAATAAAATGTTGATGTTTTCTTCATTTATGTTTAAACAGAATCCAGTTTGGAGATAAAATGTGATCGGCAGAATCTTCATCTACGTATCAACTGATTTTATCATTTTAGTTGAAAGATTTACATTCGGTTAAAATTTTAATTTGTCAGATTTGTTAAATCTCCTTTTATCTTTTCAATTAGTCTAAGGGGGTAAAAGAGGTCTTGGAAATCTAAGAATGAATAGTGTTTTCAACACTTTTCCAAGAAACTCGAGAAAAAGTTTTTCTTATGTTTTCCAAGAAAAAGTTTTCCAAGAAACGCAAAGAAAGTGAGCAACAAAAAGGAGATTAATTTTATTTGGTTTCCTACAAGGAAAGTGAGCAAAAAAAAAAAGGAGATTATAATTTTATTTGATTTCCTTTATTTGTTTGCCAAGAAAAGAGGGATGAAAAGATGCATGGGGAAGCCCTTAACTACCCTCTCTCTCTTTATTTAAAACTTAAAAAATTAAAAAATTATTTTTCTTCTTATGAATTATTTGATTGAAGATGTGTTCTTTTGCTTCTCTTAAGGACCTGATTGCCTATTTTTTAATCTTGAGGGTGCGATGCCCCTTTTGTCTCTATTAGGGTGTGATTCCCTTTTCTTTTCATCTTAGAATTTTCTTAATTTCTCTACTCTTCAAATCTATACCCTATTAATTGTTATAAGAGCAAATCTCGATCCAACCTTCAAAGTGGTATATGTTCTCAATAAATTGTTCATGAGATAAATTCCATGAATTATAGTGGCAAACAATTCAGACTATCTATGGATGTATCAACATTCAATTAGAAATTGTAGATGCCTTGCTTGAAGCTTCACCACTTTAAGTAAATATTCCGACATTTACAATGTTGCAACCACGCTCCCCTCCTTCGAACCCGTAGCTGCCTATACCACACATATCATCATCTTTATTGTCCATTTAGATTGAGCAACTATTCATTGACTTTCCTCAACCACCTCAATTAATCACCTTGCCATCAGTATTGTCTTCTATTGTCTTTTTCACAGACACCAATATTATCAACTTGCTCATGACACGTCCGACAAAATATTTAAAAAGAGGAACATGATTGAAAAGAGGGGCTTCAAGCAATTGGTCATTGCAAGTGTTCGCGAGTAGTCAACTGGAACTATTATATTCATTTCTAACAGGCTCAATTTAGAAGGAAGGAAAGAACTCTAGCACACAACATATCAGTTTAAGTCCAAATGATCAATCAAATTTGTGAAGCTTGCTGCTGTCAATAACATCATTGTAATACAGATGGGATCATGCGTTCGATCAAGAATAGAATTGGGGTAGTTTCTTTTTTTAGCATAAGAATTGGGGATAATTTACTCTCAAAGCTTGTATCATTTGAGATGTTTGATTTTCAATAATAAGTGGTAGGTTTATATCCTCTCAAGCCACTGGAATCTGCCACCTTGACATTGAAAGCAGGTTCAGTTTTAAGAGTGGGAGATTTAATTAGGATGAGTTCTTATGTTTAAAACGGATCTATTTTGGAGTTGAATCTAATCAGCCAAATCTTTATCCCAATAGCAACTGGTTTAACCATTATAGTTAGCTATAAGATTTAGAATTCGTTAAAATTTTAATTTGTTGGACTTGTTAGGTTTCCTCTATCTTCTAAGTTTTAATATTATCTAAAAGATTAGACAAATAAAAGACCTAAGAGGTCCGACCCTTCTCCGGACCTCGCGCATAGCGGGAGTTTTGTAGCACCGGACTGCCCTTTTTAAAAGATTAGACAAATAAAGGTGAGAGCTTTGATCTGGCTGTTACAGTAGTTAGTTAAGTGAGACCTAAGATATTAATTAGTCTTTATTCATTAGTTAGTTACTTAAGATTGAGTCCCTTATCAAATAAATTATTGTAATCATGGGAGTGGAGTGATGTTAATTAAAAATTAATAAATTATTTGATTCAAGTTGTGATTCCTTTCCGAGGGTGTGATTACCTATTAGTTATTCTTAAGGATGCTATTCCCTTTTCGTCTCTGTGACAGGTGAGATTTTTTTTTGTTTTATTCTTTAGAATTTTCTGAATTCTCTATTCTTCAAATCTGTCCCCTATTAGAATAGGTATGTAAACGGCAGCACATTGGAATAGAGGGTTATGCAAAAAGGAAAAGGGTCATTTCACACTCATGTTTAGTCCTAACAATGGTTGATCAAGCCTTTGGATGAATATCGCAACTAAGACGTATAGATGCATCACCAATTAGTAGGGGACTAGTTAATATTTTTGTCGGTGTATCCAGAATACCCTGGAGAGATTCCAAATAAACCATCCGACCAATAAGAGTAAGCATAAAGCCTTAGAACCTTCATATGGTAGATAGTTAGGAGCAACCACAGGTTTTGATTTAGCGTGCATAGTTAGGAGAAACAACAGGTTTTGATTTAGCTTGCACCTGTAATGTAAAATTAACAAGAAAACGTGAGTATTATTTGGATGCTTTACTGCTAGAAAGGACGGTTCGAAAAGAAAGGCACCAGAGAACAATCTCAGAAAAATAGAAGTGACTATAGCTTCCATCTCAAACATTTTAAGTAGAACCCATAAATAGGAAACCTGGAGGCTACAAAAAGGAAGCCAGGTATCAAAAGGATAAATTGATATTTGCATTAGTGGCACTGAATCACAAATTAATGAGTCTTGTTGTGCAAGAAGTTTGGGGTCGAAATCTTTCTCATGCCCAGTGATAGAGATCAGATTAGTTTTTAGTTAGATTTGATTAGATTGGATTAGAGATTTGGTTAGATTTTAAAAGATTTGTTATTATTTTGTTTCTTTAGAATTCTCTATATATATGGCTTATAAAACCATAATTTAAGATAGAGTGAAATATAATTTCTTTTGAGAGCATGTAATTTACTTTATCAAATATTTTCTCAAGTGATTTGTGAGAGAGTGGTCGTGTGATTCGCCTAAGCATGAGGTCTAAACCCTAATTTACCCCCCAAAACCCTAAATTCTTCCCCAATTTCTCCACCACAAACCCTAAATCACTTCCGTCCTGCGCCAAATTGGTATCAGAACTCAAAATCCACATCTTCAGGTATCAGAATCCAAATCCATCTCCATCTTTTTTTGAAAAAAATTCAAAAAAAAATTGAGTAAAAAAAATCAAATAAATAAAAAGAAAGTGAGAGAGAGAGAGAGAGAGAGAGAGAGAGAGAGAGAGAGAGAGAGAGAGAGAGAGCAGAGAGGCAGCAGGTAGAAGAAAGCAAGGAAAAGGAAAAAAAACCCAAAAAAATTCCCCTCTTTCCGCAGAGGCAGCACCTTTCCCTCTCCTCCTTCCCACGCCGCCCTTCATCAAAACCCACTAGAACCCAAAAAAAAAAAAAGGAAAATCCCAAATACCTCTCTTTTCCATAGCAACACCACACTATGATTCCTCCTAATCTCATCCTCAATTAGAAAATCCTCGATTAGAAGTCCAACCTCCCTCCTCAAAGCTTACGTTCCTGCCCATCAACAGCAACAAAAAAACCTCATCACCAACCACCAATTCTGGCTCCCTTTTGAGAAGGGTGCCCACTTCATCAACCACCGGTTTGCCGCTCCTATGATATATTGATATCATCCTCCGACCAATCGCAAATCCAATTCCTCGACTGCGATTCCTCTAACCAGTCACTGTTGATTGCACCTCTGCCCCAATTTATCGATTCCTTCTCCAGAAGAAGATTGAGCCCATCACCACCCACTTCTTCATCATCCAATGACGGCGGCATGAAGTTCAGACTTCATTGTCAAGGAAGCCCGAGTTTGAGTCAAATCCAAACAAGCAGATCCGACCTGGAAATTGATTTGGGTTTAGAGCCAGCGAGCCAAATTTGACCCGAAATTAAATTCCGACCCAAAGAGAAATTGGGTTTCCAATAGCAGGCCTGACCTGCTTGCAGCTCAACAGACAAGTTAAGGGTTCTTTCGGCATTTTTGAGCCCGTTTTGAACCCAATTCGCATCAAATTAGAGCTACAGTGAAGAAGTTGCAATTGTTTTGTATTTTCTAAACTTTGTGCTCTGAATTTTGGAGTTAATTATTATGGAATTCATATTCTGTAGAAAATACATAAATACTGATGCTGATTTCAATCAAGTGGAGCATAATATATACGAAACAGTTCCATATTTTCACGGTTATAATGATCATAATGGTTATGAAAGTTGGAAAAACTATCTAGAGCAATTTTTCCGTTATTTTCCGTTGACTTCAGAGCATAAATACAATTATGCCAAATTAAAGTTGGCTAGAAAAGCTTCTGATCGGTATCTCAACAACTATAAATCTCGCCCAAGTTGGAATTGTTTATAGTTTTTTTTTCGTGCACGTTATGCTCCGCATCTTGTCTTTGAACAGTGCTCTAAATGTGAAAAATACAGACACTAGGCTCATCAGTGCCCTTCCATCAAATGTTTGACATGCGGAGAATTTTGACATTATGAATATTAGTGTCCTTCAAAGAGTCCAGGACACATCAGCTTCTGAGAATTTAGATTATGATATTATGGTTGAGACCGAAACCATCATAAAGCCCGTCACAGGTCCAGAAGTTGTTGATCTGGTTTTCTGCCAGAGCCAACTACAGAAACATTCAATAACCCTATTCATGAGAATCATGTTTTTATTGACTCTCCAGCTTACATTCCAAATTCTGCATTTTCTAAAAAAGCGACAGATTTCGACCTCTCCAGACATTTCACAATTGTTACTGTCGTCACCATTGAAATATAAGACAGTATATATTTGGCTACAGATTTGTTTGACTTTTTTATACTTAGTTCGGTGGAAAGTTTTGCCAGATCTTGGAAAGATTGACCAATTTCGTTCGGCCATGCTTGATTTTCTTTTTGTCAACATTCACCAAGTAGTAAATATTTCCAAGCGCAGGAGAATTGATAGAGATCAGATTAGTTTTTAGTTAGATTTAATTAGATTAGATTAGAGATTTGGTTAGATTTTAAAAAATTTGTTATTATTTTGTTGTTTTAGAATTCTCTATATGTATGCTTGTAAAACCCTAATTTGAGATTAAGTGAAATATAATTTCTTTTGAGAGCATGTGATTTGTTTTATCAAATCTTTTCTCGAGTGATTCATGAGAAAATGGGCGTGTGATTCGCCTGGGCGTGAGGTCCAAACCCTAATTTATCCCCCAAAACCCTAAGTTTTTCTCCAAGTTCTTCACCACAAACCCTAAATCGCTTCCGTCCTGCGTCACCTAGTTAAGGCATTATTCTAAACTTCATATAAAATCTCATGCAAGTTATCTTAAAGAAAATTCATAATGAGGACCAAATAGCCTTCCATAACTCTGTGAAAAAACTAAAGAGTTTCTGCTATGGATAGTTTGCATTTCAAATGTGGGAGAGCTCATGGAGAATCTATTTTGATCCTGTCTAAAATGAGAGAAAATTCATGAAAGCATTCTTGTGAGTCAATTATCCTTCTACAAAAAGAAAACAAAGATCCAATTAAGCCTATTTATTCATACCGGCTCAACTTTAACCCGGAATTGATATTCCATGATTTTCACTCAGCAATTTGGTCCTAATTCACCCCAAGCCTAGTATGGAATTCCAAGCCATGCAAAATTGGATGTCACAATCTTATAATTTCAAAAAAGTGGCTAATCTGACTTCACTCTCAAAGTGAGTGAATTTGAATTCCTTTAGTAAAGGTGGTGATAAAATTTCAGCTTTGGGTAATTGAAGCTAAACCACAACCATATTTATAGCTATATGATGCAATATGAAATAAGATAAATTAATTCCAGATCTATTAAATCAGAAAATAATTGGAATAGGAAATTGCATAGTCCAAATATTCCAACCAAACATTAATTAGATTCGCAATTCTATCATTGACAAACCCATGAATGACAAATCAACATGGAATTTGCAATTGCATGTAACCTTAAGAGCCCCAGAAACTGAAGTTTAAGGGTTATATACATTAAATTTTCATGTGTTTGTTTGACTTCACATCAGAATTCAACTACATCGTCTTCTAGTAGTATAACCTAAAACATCTCGCTTTTCAATCAAAACAATCCTAGTAATGTAATTCTAGGTAAACCATTACTGTGATATCTTTCTCACTACAGTTGTAGTCATTAATAAAAAGGATTAAGAAAAATATATCTCATTGTGTACATTCTGTGTCCAGAGGTGCTTGAGTAGTACTTAAATGCATATCTGAAGAAGTGTCAGCTTGCAGAATTAAGAACATACCAAAAACTGAGGGTGTCTTCCAGAGATATCTGACAGGTAAGCTTTAAAAGTTGATGTGAAAGCAACAATCAATATTCTCCGAGATTAAAGAGTGTAAGGGTTAGATGACAAAGTTTTGCTGCAAGGAATTGCACTGTTTAAAACTAGGCTGGACGTTACTCCAAATAAGACATGTGGAAGAAGGGTCTTTTCCTTAAAATCTTGCAGTCTGAGAACAAAATATTTTATTGTTTTGCAATTTAAGCTCATGTAACTGGAGAGCAATGTCATTTCCCTAGACATCGACAGTCTTGAATTCAAGGAGGGAGAAAGATGACAAGATTTTTTATAGGTAATTGCTTCTTCAAGGTAGATGTGAACCAAAGATGAAGTGAAAACATACCTCCGACAATTAGAGAAAAGAGAGAAAAAGGTAAAAAGGCAGTTCAAGGCATCTATGATACAATGTTGAAAATAACGCGCTATGAAACCCGTTATATTGCGTTATGAAACCTAACGGAACCCCAGCGCTACGTAACAATTGAAAATAACTCAGTGCGCCGTAACAGTACAGTTTTTATGTTATTTTACGTTATATTAGTAACCTTACGTTAAATTATATTATGTTATTTACAATTGTTTTAGTAATTTCTATATAATTATTAATTATTAGCGAATTACTGTAATTTTCTTATTTGATTAGTTGTTGGCTTGTTTAATTGTATGTGGAATTACTAACTTACTAATTTATAATTGTTTATCTGTTCGCTTGTTGTAATTCCTTACCAAGTTGCTGAAATATTTAACTTATTGATTCTAATGAATTTTTAACTGAACTGAAATAAATAATTACAAATAAGATAAATTAAACAATATAAAATATAAATTATAATAATGATAATAACTGGAATTGAAATAAAAATTAAAATCTAGTTTTCTTATTTAGATGATGACTAGAATTATGGTTGCAGACTTAATATAATTTATGAAAATAAATTTAAAAATTATTGTGAAACTTAATATAAAATTAGAATAGATTATGTATTATAAAAAGATTTTATATTCTTTTTATAGAAATTTTAAGTTTACTTTTCAATTTTATAAAACTATTTTATATAATTTTATATTTATTTTTATTAAATAAATAGGAAATTGCATAACCTACGTTATGTGTTACGCTATATGCGACATAATCTAATAGAGATAAAACGTTACGTTATCGTTATCGCTATTTTAAATATTGATATGATAGTGGCTTTGCTCGAAACCTTGAAGTAAAAGAGGAAAACATGCCCTATGATATTGCAATTTAAGCTCACGAAACTAGGAGCCAAAAAAAAGAAAAAATCTCCAAACTACAATAACATCAAGAATAATGAGAAAAGATGTGCTACGAGCTATGCCACTTTTGTCTACAGCATGATTTGGGGTCAAAGAGCAAAGATAGATATTTATTTATAGGAAGTTTAAAGAATCTGAGAACGGGAAAAAGAAAAAAAAAAAAAAGAGCCTATACGAACTTTAAAAATGCATATGTATGTATTCATGTACAGATGCATAAATATAGAGAATATCCACAATGTTATTGCAAGGGCAAACCCTTTAAAGATAAAACAAAATAATCAAATTTATTGAGAAAATCCAAAAGTACGTGATTGATAGATATAAAAAAAAATTGAGAAGCACAAATCCACAAATGTAGGAAGACTGGCTTGTAGAATTTTTCTTCTTCATTTGCATTTCTTTTCCTTTTTTTATTTTTGATGGACTATACTGGTCTATAGAGTTACCAACAAAAAAAAAAAGGCAACACTTTATCCTTTAGGATAAATAAATTAGAAGCATAAAGAAGAAAAACTTACAATCTCCAATTGTAGTAAATGAGTGGTATACACAGCAGAAACATCACGAAACGCCCAGAGAAGAGAAAGAGTAGGCATAAGATTCCTTGCAAAGCAAACTCTGGCAGAACCACAGCATTTATTCGTGAAGCTGAATCATATGGGTTGATATAGTCAAACTCTAGGTCTGCCAGGCACATTAGCTACAAAAGAAAGATCACAGTAAATAAGTGCTGGACAAAAACTATACATGTATATAGAGAATAGATGAAGGGGCAGGAAGAAGATGGGCAATGCAGACACCTAATTGACGTCGCCACTACCACCAACATTTTTAAAAGCCTCCACTACAAGGAAGAGAGAGAGCTAGAGATAGATAGGCCTAAATTGACTTGAAAGGCAGGCCATAAAGACCCGCTTGTACATAATTATGCCAAACCTTACGAATATCTTTATTAAGCTGGAATTAGGTATCGTCGTTTCTGTTTATGCTTTATAAGCAGGTTAAAACCCATTTTGATAACTCATCATTGGGTTTGGGCAATTGAGCCTGAAATCTGCCTTCTTTGTAGTAGAGGTGGGAACAAAAGTGGCAACAAAACCAGAAGCAAAATTGCCTTCCCTCCCCTTCTTTTACTCTTACCTTTCCATCATTTTAGATCTATAGGCATATTATTTCGGGCCACAAGGTGGAATATAACAAGGTCACAGTGAGACGATGCCATGCATCTTGAAAATTCATGCAGTTGTGTAAGTAGGAACGTAGTTAGTGGTGGTTGAGATTTATCTAACTCAAAAAACCCCAGCATCTTGAATTAAGAGCCAGGCATCAGCCGAGAATGGCGATGCAAATATGAATGTCAAGAGGTCAAATTCACTACCTACTTACTGCAAAACATTAATTGGATAGGAACCTTAACTATGGACATAAAAAGTATTAAGGTCATATAGACCCCAGGATGTTCATATACATTGGTGCATGGCAATATGGCTGGATTCTGTTATAGTGGCAGTTTCACACATTCAAAAATCATCTTGCTCCTTGAGATTCTACTATTGGTTGAAATGAAAGGACTGACTACTGATTTCAGGGACTGCGTATGTTGCAGTGACTTTGTTGGACGAAAACTGACTTACTATTATGCGTCTAATGCTTTCCATGTTTGGCAGTTAACAAGTATTGTTCAGATTTATAGGGCCAAGACCACAGAATTACTGAAGAACTTCTAGATTATTATATAGCATCGTATAATAAAACTAAAATCAAGGGGAAAATTAGAACACAACTATTTAGGTAATTAAAAAAAGGATAAATTTTTTACAAAAATATATATTCTAAGTTCTTTTTAAAAATCAACCAACTTCAAATTTATGTAAAAAAATCGACCAAGTTCATTCCACACCAATATCTGATGGCCAAACTTGGTCAATTGCACTCTTTTTGCTATTTTTTAGAACCAACGTAGGCAAACCCAGACCCAAAAATTAGACCACCTAGATCCTTCTTATAATAATAATAATAATAATTATTATTATTATTATTATTATTATTATTATTATTATTATGTAAACTTGTCATCTCTCTCCAATTTCTTACCATTTGAAATGTACATACTTCAACTATTCATTTATGAGGTTGAAGTTCCAAAAACCAAGATCGATAGAAACATGAAGAAGAAGTCCCTTAGCTACTTCAACAAGTAGGCAGTGAAACAGGAATCTAACCGTAAGCTCCTCAATGCAACTCCTGTCTCTTCCTAGGGCCAGATAAATGAGAATGGTGGCATGGGACAAAGGCTCGATTTGGGCTTTCACTAAGAAATCCCTGTGAAGAATGCGTGTTGAAGAGGATAACCCTCCCAAGATGGTGCACAATTACTCCTCCAGTTGATCTCTCTAAAAAAATTCTGAAGAACTCACAAGAAAGCCATCACTCCATCTTCTTCAAGGGCAATATATTCATGCTAATAAAATTTTTGCTTTGTCTCTATCAACTCCACCGTTGAGCACAAAAGAGGAGATATTTTTCCTATCAAGCTCATTGAGGAGAGGACACGCATCGCTGTGAGGATTCTTTACTACGTTCAACAACACATCTCTAGCAAATAAGATTCCACATCTCCCTGCTTCTTTGATCTTCGTCAATCTCTGCATTAGACTGGTAGGATCGTCAAGTGGTCAAAGAGCCGTTCTGACTACGCACTCATTATTATAGGTTTCGCAGATTATTTCAATAAAAATTGTGACTTTTATTGAGTGATTAAAAACTACTACCATCCTACTTCCCTTCATTTAATATATTAGGTTCCAATGTTTTGGACATCATTGTTTGATCCATCCAATTCTCAAAAAGACGTCAAGGAACACATAGAACTCAACAACTTGTCATATCTAACAATTTACTAGTGAGGAACCAGTTTAAAAAGCCTATTCAATTGAGATTGGGCAAGAGTAGTGCTTGGACAGTTAGCATAGAACTCCTTGACTGGGGGCACGACAATATTGATCTAAATAGAACATATTGTAAGCTTTTGATTCAAGGAAATAAAGTAATACATGCAAAGATTCAAACTTCCCATAATTAGCACTGCATTTTATTAATAAAACTACTAGAGTACAAACTACGCAATCACTGTCGCAGCTTAAATTTGTATTAAGAAGCACCCTTTCAATGAAAGTAACTTTCTTACCACTCTCAAAAGGTCAATTTGAACAATAAACCATATTTGAATATTAACACTAGGATTAAAAAACTTATACCTTTCTTTTATTCCGGTTTACATAATACTAGAAGCAGGCACCTAGCAACCAATCATAATATCCAATCCATCATACTAGCACATTGCTCGATAATTACTTCTCCCGCTCTATAATTACCTCTCCCCACAACTGTTTGCAATAAATTATCTAACAATATACGTCCACAATCTCTTTTCATGATTTATATTATAAACCTCAGCAAGATCAAAACTTTAACTTGCTAGTAGCTAGAATCAAGCTTCAAGTCCATAAAACTCTAAATTTTCTCCAAAAGAGTCCATAAAGCTCCCAACTTTGGGCACTAAAATCCCAATTCCTCTCCTAAAATAACCCTGTAGATCTAGATAACCAACATAAACCTCTAGAATCATCCAGCAATTGGTATAACAAAAAAAAAAAAAAAAACATCATATGAGACATTAGAAAGAGCCCAATAACTTTAAAAAAGAAATTGAGAAAGAAATTGCAAGTACCTGGTAGATGATGAGGACGAGAAGGGCGATGGTGAGGAAGAAGGCGATGAGCCATACGAAGACGGCCCCTACCATCCTTCCTCTATCTCTCTCCTCTCTTCCCCCTCGCTTCGCTCTCTCTCTCTCTCTCCCCTCTCTGTCCTCTCTTTTTTTTCTTCTCTTCTCTCTTCCTCCAAATTTATTTCGTGCTTTTAGGGCACCAAATTGGGAAGAAAGTTAAAGAACGGGAGAAAACAGCGGACCCAGCGATTTTTAGGTGAGAGCAAGGAATAAGGGGAGTTTCCAAACGGGCACACCAATTTTCCTAGAGAGCCCACTTTTCTTTTTTTTTTTTTTCCGGATTCGAAGTCCGGAGATTTATAAAGTTAAGCTCACTTAGAAAAATGGTGTGCTCCTATGGAAACACCCGGAATAAGGACTTGCGGGGGGTTATCATATATATATATATATATATATATATATATATATATATATATATATATATATATATATATATATATATATAAGAGTAAACGGTAAATTCAAGAGAGTTCCTTCACTACTGTTTATGTAGCCCAATAAAATTATTACATGTGACATCGCTTAAAGGACGGTTAAGAAAATTCTTTTATTTATTACTTTAAATGACGCTACGTGTAATAATTTTATTGAGCCACCTAAGCAGCGGGGAAGGAACTCCCTTCACTCGTGTATTTCTCGTTTCCTCATATATATATATAGACACACACACACACAACAACAACAACAACAACTAACCCTTTTATCTCAAGTATTTGGGATACGTGAACCAAAAAGAGAATCTCGCCGGATTATATATATGTGTGTGTGTGTGAAAAATGGAAATGAACTGACAGCTCACGTAAGTTACCTGAGCTGCAGTTCGTTTCCACTATCTTTATTAATCTTTTTTTTAAAAAATCTTTTGGATTATGATCTCGACCCCCTAGGGTTCACTCATACCCAATTTCTTGAGTTTAGTTTTGATTTGGTCCTCCATCAAATTAACATAAAATTAACGGTTTTCAATGAATAAAACATTTTGTATGCACTTGATGAAAGGGTAAATGAACTCCAAAATTTATGAAATTTAATTCGAAAGAAGTTAAGGAAGTAGAGATAGTAAATGTTAAAAAAAAATTGAAGAAAAATCATTGATCATTATAGTTTTGCCGCTAGCTCACATAACTTTTTCTGAGCTGGCGGCTCACCTACAGTAAATTATAATGATCCAATAATTTTTTCTTTAATTTTTTTTAACAATTACTATCTCTACCTTCTTAAATTCTTTTAGATTAAATTTCATAAATTTTGGAGTTCATTTACCTTTTCATCAAGTGCATACAAAATGTTTTATTCAATAAAAACCGTTAATTTTGTGTTAACTTGATGGAGAACCAAATCAAAACTAAAACCCAAGAAATTGGGTATGAGTGAACCTTAGGGAGTCGAGATCATAATCCAAAAGAAATTTTTTAAAAAACATTACTGGAGATAGTGGAAATAAACTGCAGCTCAGGTAACTTGCGTGAGCTGTCAGCTCATTTTCATTTTTCTCATATATATATATATATATATATATATATATATATATATATATATATATATATATATATATATATATATATATATATATATATATGGTTTTTACATATATGTCCCTTATATTTAAAAATTAGAATTTAGTCTCCAAATCTTTTAAGTTATCACAATTTAGTCTTCCAGCCATATTTTTGGTCCGAATTGCCTCTTATACCCCTAAGTTACTTCACTTTAGTCCTCTCTTGACTCTTCCTCCTCTCTTTCTCTTCTTATTGGATTTTCCTCTTTATTCTTCTCCTCTATTTCTCTCTTCCCTCTTCTTATTGAATTTCCTTGAGTTATTTCAATTTAGAGATTAATTGGAAGGGAAGAGAGAGAGGAGAAAAATAGAGAGGGGAATCTAAGAAGAGAAAGAGTGGAGGAAGAGGGAAGAGAGGACTAAAGTGAAGTAACTCAGGGGTATAACGAGAAATTCGGGCCAAAAATATGGTTGATGGACTAAATTGTGTTAACTTAAAGGATTTGGGGGACTAAATTTTAATTTATAAAGATGGAAGGGATAGATATGTAAAAACTCATATATATATATAGGGGTATTTACAGATTTGTCCCTTAAATCTTTATAAATTATAATTTAGTCCCACAAATCTTCATATTTAGAATTTAGTCCCCCAAATGCTCTAAGTTACTACAATTTAGTCCCCTTCCTAACTTCTGTTAACCCAGTTTATTTTTTGACCTGATTTTCCTATTTTACCTCTCCTTAATTCCTTCTTCCCTCTTGCTCCTCTCTTCTCCTTCTCTCTTCCTCTTCTTTTCTCCTTTTCTTCATTCTTCCTCCTCTATTCTTCTTCCCTCTTCCTTCTCTCTTCTCATTTTCTTCATTGGGTTCATTGGCTTCTCCCTTCTTTTTCTTCTCTTCTATCTCTCTATTCTTCCCTCTTCATAAAGGTATTTAAGTCATTCATTATTTTAAAAAGTAAAAATTAAATTCTGCCGTTTATTTGGACGGAAAAACTAACGAAGAGACTAAATTGTAGTAACTTAGAGGATTTGGGAGACTAAATCATAATTTATAAAGATTTAAGGGACAAATCTGTAAATACCCCATGTATATATATAATTACTGTAGGTGAGTCGCCAACTCAGGAAAAATTACGTGAGCTAGCGGAAAAAACTATAATGATCCAATTATTTTTCTTCATTTTTTTTTACAATTACTATCTCGACATCCTTAACTTCTTTCGGATTAAATTTTATAAATTTTGGAGTTTATTTACTCTTTCATCAAGTGCATACAAAATGTTTTATTCATTGAAAACCGTTAATTTTGTGTTAACTTGATGGAAGACCAAATCAAAACTAAAACTCAAGAAATTGGATATGAGTGAACCCTAGGGGGTCGAGATCATAATCCAAAAGAATTTTTTAAAAAAAAGATTACTGGAGATAGTAGAAATGAACTGCAGCTCAGGTAACTTGCGTGAGCTGTCAGCTCATTTCCATATATATATATATATATATATATATATATATATATATATATATATATATATATATATATATATATATATATATATATATATATATATATATATATATATATAAAGAGAGAGAGGGAGAGATAAATGATAATGAGCTGACAACTCACACAAGTTAACTGAACTGTAATTCATTTCCACTATCTCCAATAATTTTTTTTTAAAAAAATTCTAGATTATGATCTCGACCCTCTAGGTTTCACTCTTACACAATTTTTTAGGTTTTACTTTTGATTTGGTCCTTGATCAAGTTAACACAAAATTAGTGATTTTCAATGAATAAATTTTTTGTATGTACTTGATGAATGCGTAAATGAACTCAAAAATTTATGAAATTTAATTTGAAAGAAATTAAAAAGATAGAGATAGTAATTGTAAAAAAAATGAAGAAAAATAATTAGATCATTATAGTTTTGCCGCTAACTCACGTAACTTTTCCTAAACTAGCGGCTCACTTATAGTAATCCATATATATATATATATATATATATATATATATATATATATATATATATATATATATATATATATATATGAGAAAAATAGAAATGAGCTGACAGCCCACGCAACTTACCTGAGCTGCAGTTCATTTCCACTATCTCTAAAAATCTTTTCTTAAAAATTTCTTTTGGATTATGATCTTGACCCCCTAGGGTTCACTCATACTCAATTTCTTGGATTTTAGTTTTGATTTGGTACTCCATCAAGTTAACATAAAATTAACGGTTTTCAATGAATAAAACATTTTGTATGCACTTGATGAAATGGTAAATGAACTCCAAAATTTATGAAATTTAATCTGAAAGAAGTTAAGTAGGTGTATATAGTAATTATTGAAAAAAAATTAAAAAAAGTCATTGGATCATTATAGTTTTGCCGCTAGTTCACGTAACTTTTCCTGAGTTGGCGGCTCACCTACAATAATCCATATATATATATATATATATATATATATATATATATATATATATATATATATATATATGAGAAAAATGGAAATGAGCTGATAGCTAACGTAAGTACTTACGTGAGCTGCAGGTCATTTCCACTATCTCCAATAATCTTTTTTAAAAAATTTCTTTTGAATTATGATCTCAACCACCTAGGGTTCACTCATACCCAATTTTTTGGATTTTTGTTTTGATTTACTCCTGCATCAAATAAACACAAAACTAACGGTTTTTAATTAATACAACATTTTGTATACACTTGATGAAATGGTAAATGAACTCTAAAATTTATGAAATTTAGTCTAAAAGAAATCAAGAAGGTAGAGCTAGTAATTGTAAAGAAAAATTAAAGAAAAATCATTAGATTATTATAATTTTTTCGCTAGCTCACGTAACTTTTCCTGAGCTGACGGTTCACCTGCAGTAATCCCATGTGTGTGTGTGTGTGTATGGATTACTGTAGGTAAGCCACCAGTTTAGGAAAAATCACGCGAACTAGCAGCCAAAATACAGTAATCCAATGATTTATTTTTTTTCTAGAATTAGAATCTCTACCTCTTTAATTAAATAAGATTAAATTTCATAAATTTTGAAGTTCATTTATACTTTCATCAAGTGAATCCTAGGGGTTCAAGATTATAATCTAAAAGAATTTTTTTAAAAAAAATATTCGAGATAGTGGAAATAAACTGTAACTCAGATAACTTGTGTGAACTGTCAGCTCATTTCTATCTTATATATATATATATATATATATAAGAGCCGTCTATATTTTTCATATTTGAATTAGAAGTATATATATATATATATATATATATATATATATATATATATATATATATATATATATATATATATATATATATATATATATATATATATATATATATGGGGATTACTGTAGGTGAGCCGCCAGCTCAGGAAAAGTTACGTAAGCTAGCGGCAAAATTATAATGATCCAATAATTTTTCTTCAATTTTTTTTTACAATTACAATCTCTACCTTCTTAACTTTTTCCCGATTAAATTTCATCAGTTTTAGAGTTCATTCACCCTTTCATCAAGTTCATATAAAATGTTTTATTCATTGAAAATCGTTAATTTTTTATTAATTTGATGGAGGTTCAAATCAAAATTAAAACCTAAGAAATTGGATATGAATGAACCCTAGGGGGTCGAGATCATAATCTAAAAGAAATTTTTTAAAAAAGATTATTGGAGATAGTGGAAATGAACTGAAGCTCAGGTAACTTGCGTGAGCTGTCAGCTCATTTCCATTTTTCTTTTATATATATATATATATATATATATATATATATATATATATATATATATATATATATATATAGGGTAATTATACCACTAGGAATAGGATAGGTGAGCGATCTTTTTGTTTTAATTCCCTTTATAATTTATGAAGTGTCCATATGAAATAGATGCATGAGTTTAATAGTTAATATGTAAAGATGTTATTTATTAAAGGTCTAGACATTGCTTGGGAGATGCCTTCTTTTACAAGCATAGTGAACCCACCTTCTGCCAGACTGTCTTGGGGGACTGTTAATGTTTGAACTGGAAATTCAAATGGGCACTACATTTTACTTGTGAACATCATATATAGGGATGGCAAATGGGCCGGACGTGCCTAACGTGTCGGGCACGTGCCTTGCATGGCTCGTCGGAGCCGTGTCATGCCCGGCGCAGCTCGGGTCTGGGGCTCGTGCCATGCCTGAGCTGGGTTACCCCAGGTTGCCGGCATGGCTTGGCCCGACCGAGCCGAGTTGTGCCTGGCACGGCTCGGCCGAGTAGAGTCATGCTTGGCACATGTCGGGCACGACCCGGCACGTCAATAATATTTTTTTTAAAAAATCGACCGTTTATAGCTATTGGGGTTTTTTTGCAAAAATTTTTGCATAGAACACCCCAACGGCTATAAAAGTAGCCGTTGGGGGTTTTTTGCAAATTAAGTTTGCAAAACTTGCCTCCTAATGGTTAAAATGGCCGTTGGGAGGGGCTTTTTGTAATTTTTTTGCAAAAAAAAATCTTTTCTTTCCCTATAAATAACCACCTAATTCCTTCATTTTCATTCTTCCTCTCAAATCACAGTTCTTTCAAACTCTTCTCAATTTTTAACTCTCTCAGATATTTCTCGATACAAAATTCTTCCAAAAAACTTCTTTTATATTCAATTAAGTTTCAAGAATCAAGGGACAAGGTTCAAGCAAGTATCAAGTGATCAAGAAGAAGATCTTCCAGCTTCCTCTCTCAATCTCTCATCTCTCAACTCTCAAGTATCGACAAAGGTTATAAGCGGTTTCAACTCTCTCAAACTCTTTCTTCGGCTTGTAACGTTGAGGTATTTATAATTTAAATTTTTTTATTCGGTTTTTTGAGGTTTTTTCGAAATAGATCCATACTCATCCGACGCTTTTTCCTCTCAAGTCGCGGGTACTTTATTTTCCTTTTTTTTTTATAAAATGAAGAGTATCAAAGTTTTTGCCAGCCATTAGGATACCCTCTTCAAGTACCATTTATATTACAATCATATGAAAATATAAATCATCTAATATGTCCGAAGAAGAGCCCACCAAAACCACCATATCCAAAACCCAAATAACCACCCCCAATAGGACTTCAAAATCAGACATGTGAAAGTATTTTAAAATTTTCATGGAAAATGGTGTTAGGAAAAATATGTGTAACCATTGTCAAAAACCCTACTCCTTCTCTTTAGGAAGTAGAGCGGGTCACCTTAAAAGACATTTAGACATTTAGATAAAGCACACCCACCAAATGGAGCATAACAAACACAATTAAACACCTACGGAAGAATTTTAGAAGCCTTTAAATATAACCCTATAATCGGTAGAGAATAATTAGCAATATATATAGTACATGTTGAATAATATTTCTATAATACCCCAAATTTTGAGCTAACTGTATTGCTCTCTTGAGACCAGTGGTGCCGAATAAGTCCACCGAAGTTAATTTTGGACACCAAAATAACTTTCGGTTAACATAACTTTAAATCTACAAACCGAAATGACATTTGGTCTTTGTGATTATTAGTTTTGTAATATTTAGGATTTTTGTAGATTTTTCTTACAAGGCCAAAAAATACTCCCAAAATTACTAATTTACTAATATTAAAATTATTTTTCCAATTATTTCGGAATTTCGGTTCATTTATTCCGGACATCGAAATAACAAATGGATAATTTTGTAGTGTTCCTCTCGGCGAGTACTACGTTCTACATAAGTTTGGTAGTATTTAGAGAATATTACACGAAACCAAAATTATTAAATAAATAAATTAATTAATTAAAATAAAATAATGAATGAGTGTTGTGCTGTCGTGAGCAAGAGGAGGGTGGAAAAAATATTGAGGTGTCACATGGGGGAAATTTAGGTGGTGAGGTGTTAAGGGGAGAGGGAGGAAATAAAAACTCTCTCTCTCTCTCTCTCTCCATTTCAATCCTCTCGGCCAAACCTAACAGAACTCAGCACTCTCACTCCCTCTTCTCCTCTCAGCCAAAATCAACAGCAGAAAAATAAAATAAATAAAATAAAAGAGAAAGAAAAGGAAAAATCAAACCGAACCGAGGATTCGAACCGAATATTCGAGATCAAGCCGAGGCAAGTAATACTGCTATATTTTCATTCATCTTTTCTTTATTCAATTTGTATAATTCTTTATTTAATTTGTATTTAATTTATATGTGCAAACGTGATTTATTTTGCAAAAATGTTTGGTTCATATTTTAATCTATTAAATGATATTGAAAACTGAACCAAGTTAGTGTGTTAATTTTGATATATATAAATATCATGATATTTATTTTATTTATTTATTTTAATATTTGCAAAAAAAATATATAACTCGGTTGCTTGCAAAAATAATTTTGCATGCAACCCATGCAAACATAGAAAGAAGAAAAAAATAATAATAATAGAAGGAGAGCTTGGGCCGAAGATACAGGAAAAGAAAGAGAGAGAGAGAGAAAAAGAAATAAAAGTGGGCTGGGCCAGTTCTGTGAGGTGAAAGGACAGAAAAAGAAAAGAAAAAAAGAAAAAAAAAAGAGAACTAGGCCTGGCCCAGAGGGAAAATAAAACAGAAAAGAAAAGAAAAAGAAAAGAAAAAAAAGGGGTAAGTGGGCCTGGCCCAGTCCATAAGAAATTAAAAGGAAAAGAAAAAGAAAGATGGGCTTGGATTTAACTTGGGCCAAAGAAAAAATATTAATAATATACTAGGCCGGCTAGCCCAGTAAAAGAAAAAGAAAAAGAAAATAAAAATGAGTGGGCTTAGGCCTGGACAGAAAAGAAAAGGAAAATAAAATTAAAATAAAGATATGAAAAAGTTGGAATTTAGTAGGCTTGGGCTTGATGGATTAAATAATTGAGAGATTTGAATTGGACTTAGTTTGGATTAATTGGACATAATTAATAATAGTAATAAATTAGATTTTAATTAAAAGAAAAATGCATATTAATATATATAATTGAGCCTAGAAATGTAATAAATGCATACGTTGGGTTTAAAAAAATAATGCAGTATTATTATATGATTCACTTGATTCCCAAATTGGATTATTAATTGACACTGGGAATGAAACCAGATTATTGTAATAATTTTGATGATATGCATTGTGTTACAATTGTGCACTAACATCTATCATGTTACATGTCATGTGTTTTGATATTACAAGTCATGTGTTTTACATGTCATATGTTTTAATATTACAAGTCATGTGTTTTAATATTACAGATCATGTGTTATGATACTACATGTCATGTACAGCCATGAAAATGCAAGCATGTTATCATGAATTGAAAAACAATTAAATAAGGATTATAAAATTTTCATGTGCATAATTCATTATAAACACGGGAATGGGAGAAACTATATGATGGATAAGAGATTTGCCGTATAAGGATTGATTGTATTGTTAGGGCCGGGATTTTTTTACTGCAATGGCCTGGGTGATTACTGGATTACCAATTGATATTTACCCAGAGTGGTATGTCCGTACTGTAATACAGTACGAAACTTGATTGAGTGCCTAACGGCATGTCATACTTCAGCGCCATGAATATTGGGGTCGGGTCCCGGGTATGCACGGGCACTTATACGACAATGAAGAATAGCGCTATCTTATCCATTAATACAGTTTTAAAATTAAATTGGACGATGACTGAGACCAATAGAATATATGATTAAATAGATAGAGTAGTTATTGTCATGTTCATTTATTTATGCTTGCCTTCATGTTAATTTATATGTTGCCTTCATGTTAATTTATATGCACACAAATAACACTGACATAAACATGCTCATGCACATTGATATTCATGTACTATGATAGTACACAATTCCTCTTTTTAAATGTATTACTTGCTGGGTTTAATCCCCTGAGTTTTGAACCCAGATTTGGAACGTGAAGAAGGGGATCCAGCCCAGTTGAAGACCCGTACTTCGTTGAACAGATCGAGTGACAATAGGCTAGCAAAGTACCCGTGGAAAACTTCTGTATATCTTGTTTATATTTCCTTTTGTCTGGGCACTGCTTTCTCTTCGACTCTTTTGTGTTATATTTAAAACAGTGTGCCATTTTATGTAATGAACTTTTTGTATAAATAAAATCATTTCAGTTTCAGACATGTTATTTAATCATCTGATAGTGACAGTAGTTAAGCTTATTCTAAGATCCTGTGACTGTTGGGTTGTCTAGTGTAAGTAATAAGTAGCGTCCGCCGTTTTGGGAAGCAGCTGAAAAACGGGGGCGTTACAATTTCTCTATGGCTAAATACCCAAAATTGGAAAAATTTATAAGAAAGGCACATAATCTCGAATTTAAAACAGTCCCACGTTCAATATGTAATCTGACATGGTAACAATATATAAAGATAAAAGACAAACTTTAATTGCTATTTTAAATTCTTTAATTTATAGAGTCATAATAACCTCGGAATGTTGGGAGGGCTTAAATAGTTGTCATTATTTATGTGTAGCAGCCCACTACGTAGATCAAGATTAGATGATACAAAAAAGAATAATTGGATTTAAGAGATTTGTATTTTCTCACATTGTGCATAATCTATCACAATCTTTACTTAGTGTTTTTACGGCATTTGGAATAAAAAGAATTTTTTCCACTTCTTTCGATAATGCTTCCTAAAATATGGCCGCAATAGAAATTCTAAAAATATTACTAAACCAATTTTAGATGACAAATTATTTCATATTAGTGTTTTTGTCACATAATTAATTTGTGTGTGTAAGAAGGATTAATGATATGAAATGATTCAATAACTAAACTTAAAAACACAATAGTATTTATAAAAAATAGTGGGAAGAAATTTTTTTAAATAAATATATAAGAATTTTAAAATCCACCTAAAATTTTACCTCTAGATATAAAAACAAGATGGAACTCTACATATAAAATGTTAGATGCAACAATTAAATATAAAGATGTAGTAAATATGTTTAATGAAATATAATTATTATCTTTTTAATTTAGATTTTAATTAATAGAACCATTTGCATTGTATTTGTAATTTTTAAAAGAAATTTAAAGATGCAACTAGAGCACTTTCGGGCACTTACTACCAAACTACACATATTGTACTTTATTATTTAACAGAAATTAGTTCAATTTTTAATGAAAGAAGAATAACCTAATACCTAAGATATTGTTCAACCCATGGAAAATAAATTTAATAAATAATTTAGAAATTTCATATACTTACTATATTTAGTAACTGTTGTAGATCCACGTTATAAGTTAGATGGAATAGAAATTTTAAGAGATTTATTTTATAAAAAATATATGTTATTTAGATAATATTAAGGATTTAGTTAATGATATTAAAACTTGTTTAGATATTATGTACCATATATATGAAGATGTGTATAGTGATAAATCATAAATTACAAAGAAACCCACTGTTAAAGAAACCCAAAATCCAATAATGTCATCCGTATTTCACCGAAAAAATCTAGACAATCTAATACTTATTTTAATGAATTTCATTATTATTTAGAAATGGCTAACTATGTAGATGACTTGTCTCCTGAACGTTATGAGGACTTTGATATTTTTGGCCTGTTGGAAATCACAGGAAAAAATATATCTTGTGCTTTCCAATATGGTCTGTGCCCTCCGGTGTCAACAGTAGTATCGGAATCTGCTTTTAGTGCAGGTGATAGAGTCTAATGGAGTGGAGGAGCTCAATGTCAGCAAATACATTAGAGATGTGTTTTTACTTGAAGGACTGGCTCGACGCAGAACAAAGAGAATAAGAACTATCTTATCCGAGGATGAATGAAAATTGAAGACTTTTGTATTTTTTTTTGAATTCTAATTTCTACATTTGTAATTTTTTTATGTATATTTTTTAGAACTCATAAATCTCTTAAAAAAATACTAAGAACAATTTGGGAGTGACGGACAGGGTCCTTTCTCCTCTCTTCGAGTTTTGTATGATTTCTAAAGAAATTTATAGAGTAATTTTGTTAATATAATGAGATTTAATATAATAAAATTTTATTTTTACTATCTTTTTTTTCTTGTTAGATCTAATTAAATTAAGTTAAATATTCTATTAAACTAACTTATTAATCAAATTAATAATTTTAAAAAAATTATAAAAAACGTGTCGGCACAGTCAGACACGACACGTGCCCGACGGGCCGAGCTGGGGCCAATGCCTAGGCGCACATGCCGTGGCAGACATTGGCTATGCCTGAGTCGAGCTTCCACCCCTAACAACATACTATATATGGCTCGGGTGCGGCCTGATTGCCACCCCTAACCACATACTATATAGTAAAGTGATTTACAACAAAAGGGAAAATTGGTGCTCACTAGTAAAATATGGCCCTGTTTGAACAGGGATTTGTTTTTGAACTCTAGAGGTTGATATCTGTGGCCCGGGACTCGGGCTATTCGTTCTGAATTTGAATCCAGGCTTTAAAATATTGGTGTGATTTTTTATAATTGAACGCATACTTGAATATGATGCTACAATTCCAATGTAAGTGCAATCTAGAGATGAGAGTGGAGAGTCAAAAGACTAATTGTTGATTCGTTTTATTCAAAATTTTGAATTAAAAATTAAAATTTGCTCTTAGACTCACTCTGTTTCATACTGAGCTGCAATATGTACATTTTTTGGTAGTTAAATTTTGCAAAATAGTCCAAAAGAAAATCTACATACTCTCTCAGCAAAAGATTTATAATAATAAGAAAATTAGGTATATGTACTGAAAAAAAAGGATATTAGTTGGAGTTTGCAACCCATTTTTATCTTCATCTATATCTCTTTAGGTGCATTTATGACTAGATTTCAAGTGTCTTATGGTTTATTTACTCTTCTATCCATTAAATATAAGATATATCATTCATATAATTTTTTATTTTAAAAACCACTTGATAGAAGGGCAAATAAACTCCAAATTTCATATCTTAAGAGTTGTAGATGAACATGATAGAATTGGATAGGGATTCTCAAAGGGACAAATTAAATTTTTTGTTGCCAACACAGGAAAATTTTTCCTGCGCAGATAGAAACGTTAATAATCTTTAATAATAAATAGTGTTACATATCAAAAGTTCAAAAAATTACTTTATTATTTATGAACTAGTAATTTCATTAGTTAAAATTGTACTTGATTAATATTATAAGGCAATATTAGTTAACAGTCAATAGTTTGGGGATTCTTCGACGGAATAAGAACGCCACGGATCATGACCATCTTTATTAATTTTCTCTTTTTTTTATTTTTGTAAACATTTATAATTTAATTTAAGAGATCAAAATTGTAACTTTCCTTTTCTTCTCTTTTTGAGTTTCATTTTGATGGCTTGTAAGGGTTAAAGATAATAATTTTGGCATAGGATATGGTAAACCAATGCCGAACTTATGCTAACTCTCTTTTATCTTGCAGCATAACTTAGATTTTATTTTTCAGATTTTTCTAAAAAGTTGTTTTGTAGGATAGAGTTTTTTAGAATTATTTAAACTTTGTTTTGCAGAATAGATCATTAGCTTAGTTTTAAAAAAAAAATCAACTAATGACGTTGCCAAAAAAATAAGGAAAATACTCTTTATGTCCATTATTTTCCAAAGATAAAAGTTTAATCGTCTGAAAGTCTGTATGACACATTTTTTGCATGATAGCCCGTGGCTTTCCATGACCTTCCTATTTTTCTGCTCTAGCATTTGCCTTCACAAAGGCGATGTGTTCATTTATCTCTAGTTTTTAAATTTAGAAATTCCACTAGGAAAGGTGTGGGTTGCTAGGCGTTTCGAGATTTATCGAAAGTATTCTAGAAAGTGTCTCACCTCTGTATAGATCCCCACTACGACTAGTTCTACCATACTTGAGGTGTACCATGAAAAGTAGCTAGGGGATAGAAGAGTTCAATTAAAAGCGTAATAACTAATCGAAAATGACCAGAATAAGCAAAACCATATAGAACTAAAATAATTCACTCAATTATCGATTTCAGATTTTGAAATCTAAAACGACTAAATTAATTAGTTATATATATATATATATAAGGTATTACTGCAAGTGCGCTATTAGCTCGGGAAAACTTATGTGAGCTAGCAGCAAAAATATAGTAATCCAATAATTGGTTTTTCAATTCTTTTTCCTTGAATTATGATATCTACCTTCTTAATTTCGTTAAGATCAAATTTTATGAATGTTTGAGTTTATTTATCTTTTCATCAAGTGAATACAAAATATTTTATTTATTAAAAACTGTTAATTTTGTATCAACTTGATTGAGGACCAATTCAAAAATAAAACCCAAGAAATTAGATATGAGTGGACTCTAAAATGTCGAGATCATAATCCAAATGATTTTTTTTTTAAATATTTATTAGAGATACTGAAACCGAACTGCAACTCAAGTAACTTGCATGAGCTGTCAGCTCAGTTCCATTAGTTTCTCTATGTATAAGATTAATATAAATTAGTCGCTACCTCACATAAGTTACCTGAGCTGGAGTCCATTTTTATTATCTCTAATAATTTTTTTTAAAACATTTTATTTTGGATTATGATCATGACTCCTAGGGTTCAATTATACCAAATTTTTTTGGGTTTTAATTTTAATTCAACCTTCCATCAATTTGACCTAAAATCAATGGTTTTTAATAAATATAACATTTTATATTTACTTGATAAAATCATAAATATACATTAAAACTCATGAAATTTGATTTTAAAGAACCTAAAGAGGTAGAGATTATGATCCTAAAAAATTATAAAAAAAATAATGGAATCATTATTTTTTCACCACGACTCACTTAACTTAACTGAGCTAGCGGCTCATATTCAGTGATCCTAATTATATATAGATATATGTGTGTGTGAGCCTGTGTGTGTGTTTATAGAAATAAAAATAAAAATGAGTCACTGGTTTACATAAATTATCTAAGTTACAGTTCAATTCCACTATCTCTAATAATTTTTTTAAGAATTTTATTTTTTTTATTATGATCTCGACCCAATAGTGTTAACACATACCCAATTTTTTGGGTTTTAGTTTTGATTTGGTTTTCCATCAAGTGAAAACAAAATTAATAGTTTTCAGTAAATATAACATTTTGTATCTACTTGATGAAATGTCAAATAAACTCCAAAACTTATGAAACTTGATCCTAGAGAAGCTAATGAAGTAGAGATTGTGATCATAAAAAAAATTGAAAAAATAATGGATCAATACTTTTTCACTGCGACTCATGTAACTTATCTGAGCTGATAGCTCATATACATTAATCTCATAATATATATATATATATATATATATATATATATATGAGAAAACGGGAAATACACCGGCGGTGAAAGAAATTTCCTTCACCGCCGCTTAGGTGGCCCAATAAAATTATTACACGTTGTGTCATTTAAGAGAATTCATTTATTTGTTATCTTGAATGACGCCCCGTGTTATAATTTTATTGGGCCACCTAAGCGGCGGTGAAGGAACTCTCTTCACCGCTGGTGTATTTCCTGTTTCCTCTATATATATATATATATATATATAGAGAGAGAGAGAGAGAGAGTAATCCCCATATATATATATATAGAGAGAGAGAGATGGAAATGAGCTGACAGCTCACACAAGTTACCTGAGCTGCAGTTCATTATCACTATCTCCAATAATTTTTTTAAAAAAATTTCTTTTGGATTATGATCTCGACCTCCTAGGGTTCACTCATACCCAACTTCTTAGGTTTTAGTTTTGATTTGGTCCTCCATCAAGCTAGTACAAAATTAACGGTTTTCAATGAATAAAACATTTTGTATGCACTTGATGAAAGGGTAAATGAAATTCAAAATTTATGAAATTTAATCCGAAATAAGTTAAAGAAGTAGAGATAGTGATTGTTAAAAAAAATTGAAGAAAAATCATTGGATTATTACAGTTTTACCGCTAGCTCACGTAACTTTTCCTTAGCTGGCGGCTCACATACAGTAATTCCATATATATATATATATATATATATATATATATATATATATATATATATATATATATATATATATATATATATATATATAGAGAGAGAGAGAGAGAGGAAACGGGAAATACACCGGCGGTGAAGGGAGTTCCTTCAACGCCGCTTAGGTGGCCAAATAAAATTATAACATGGGGCGTCATTCAAGATAACAAATAAATTAATTATCTTAAATGACACCACGTGTAATAATTTTATTGGGCCACCTAAGCGGCGGTGAAGGAAGTATTTCCAGTTTTCTCATATATATATATATATATATATATATATATATATATATATATATATATATATATATATATATATGAGGAAACGGGAAATACACCGACGGTGAAGGAAGTTCCTTCACCGCCGCTTAGGTGGCCCAATAAAAATTATAACACGGGGCGTCATTCAAGATAACAAATAAATGAATTCTCTTAAATGATACCACGTGTAATAATTTTATTGGACCACCTAAGCGGCGGTGAAGGAAACTTCTTTCACCGTCAGTGTATTTCCCATTTTCTCATATATATATATATATATATATATATATATATAGGGGAATATTGGGACTGAGCCGCCACGTCAACAAAGTCCAAAAGTTTTCTGCACTTCTTCTTCTTCAAGAGAGAGTGAGGCGTCGCAGCCTGAGTTATCGGCATGTAGAAGTACTTTGACACGTCCTCGAACATTATGTTCTTCTCTTCCCTACTGTTCCTCATGCATAACTTCTTCTTCTCCTTTCTTGCATTGTCATCCCTCTTCTCCTCACCGTTGCATATCAGATTCCCTTTCATGGTGCTGATCATGCTAGTAGCACTGCTCTCCCAAAGCCCGCGAATTTCTTCACCAGACATGGAGTTGAACTCTACTGCATATACATACCACCGTGAAACAAATAGATGTGATGAAATTAAATGTGAGGAAAACTGCAAACATGTCTTTTCTTCTCTATTTTCACGCAATTTTCAATTGAAAACTGCAAAAAGGAGGTACAGAGAGTAAGCAGAGAGTACCTGTGGCGACATACCAGCTTCTTTCAGTGTGAAATGTAGCCGGTGAGGCAGCTTTGTGAAGATGATGAGAGGCAGAACCCATCAATCTCGAACCTCAAGCTCCCTATGCGCCGACAAAACCGTGTTCCAAGAAACCATATTTCTAAGAGACATTTCATCGAACATCTTGCGAGCATCAGCAGTCCGCCGGCAATTTGTATCCCTCCTTCATGCAGTTGCAGTGGACCTGCATTCCTTGGAGAATGGCGGACGACTGAGCGCAGGATTTGAGAACGAACGGGTAGGTGATCTCATTGGGCTCGACGCCTACGAGCCGCATCTGGGAGAAGACGACCAGGGCCTCACAGGGAGAGGCACTGTGGCTGAGCACTCGGATGACGTGGTTGAAGGAGGAGCGGGTCAGGTTGGGAGCGTGGGATAGGAGGGAGTGGGCGTAGGATAGGTGGGCAAAGGGGGAGAGGGAGGCATGCATGATGAGCTCGGCAACGAGGAATCGATTGCGGAGAGGCTGAGGGTTTGTATTTGGGCGTGGATTTGGAGGAGATGGGAGATAGATGTACATGAATTTAACAGAGAGCCCCTCTTTCTCCTCTCATTTCAATCAGTGACAATAAGATCATTTCACCGCACACGCAAATCACATGATAATTCTATTTGCACACGGGATTTTGCTCTTGATGCCTGGTTACTCTTTTCACCACACTTCTATTTTGAAATACTGCTATTTTACTCTTTGCACCCAAATTTTTTCCAAAAAAAAAAACCTCCTCCTTTTCTCTAACTCCTCTCCCCGTCTGATCTCATTTTTATCCATTTTTGTTTGAGTCAGATGCTAATTTAAAACCAAAATTTTTTTTTTTGGTCGGATATTAATACCCAATCAAGAAACATACTGGTCGGGTATTAATAACCGACCAGAAAGCGAAAGTCTTTTCAACAAAAGAAATCTAATTAACGATAAATTTCAAACAAATACTCTTAAAACCTTAAAAAAATTCAAATCGTACCTTAGATTTGTCCTCTGACAACAATTGCATGTTGGAATTTTCCATTTGCATAAAAAAACTCAAACTCCAAACCCAAATTTCACTTGTCACGGTAAAATCGAAAATTTTAAAATTCTTCTAATCTTTTCAGGAACGTTAATGTAAAAAATTTTTAGGGGTGAAGAAATCAAATCGACGATTTTGTAGGAGATGTGTTTTTATTAAATACCAAAAAAATATTTAGGATTTTAGAGAAAAAAATAGAGGGAGAAAACAATGAGTCGTAATTCTAAATTTTAAAAAATTTTAGTTTGGAATTTATAAGTGTAAGTTAGTTCAAAAAAATAACGATAAACTTGTAATTATTTATAAATTTCAAAACTCTGATCTCACCACTGATGCCAACTTAACTCCAAATTAAGTTATATACTACGGGGTCTGAGTATAATTAATCCTTTTTAAAATAAAAACTATACAAGTTAGTTTTCTCTTGATTCTTTATGCCCAACAGTTTAGCACTCGAAACAATAGAAAAAGTTCTTTATCATTAAATATTCAATTTTTAAGTGTTTCAAATTCAGAGATTAAAGAAGGGAACATCCCCAAGCTAATTAATAGTGCAGTATTTAACACACCCAAAAATTGCAGTAGAGGGTTTTATTTTTAGAAATTCATATGACTATTAATAATGAATTCAATTGAAGAGAAGCGTTTTAATAGAGATCATTTTAAGTTTCTTGTAACGACTTCTCTTCAATTATGAGGATGGTCTTTAAGTTCAATGTAGAGGAACGACAAGGATTTTTAGGAGGAAAAATTAAAATAAAATGAAAGTGAAGAGTTTGCATGCTTGATATTTGTCAATATATGCATATCTATTCATATCCATTATATATATATGTACTTATTCCATTCACTATCCAAAACTATATATTCTCCAGTCGAATGATATATAATGATATATCATTATATAATGATATATAATGACATGTTCTCTTGGACATGTCTATTATCGGAGAGAGCGTCTATGCCTTTCAGAAGACCAGGACACAGATGAGGAGTTGCAAGAAGACTTTCCAGTTGTGGCGACAGGGCCCCGCGTACAGTGATTGAGGGAGCGAGCTCTTGGTCGTCGACAGTCCACTGCTAGTGGAGACTTTTGGATATTGTTTTGTTTTGTATTCTGCCCTCTTTATTTGGGTTTGTTGCTCTAAGGCCAAACTATTGATACCCATGAGTGTCAGGGCTTCTTTTATTTTGCTATTTTATTTTGACATTTGATGTAAAACAGGTGTTCTGTTATCTCTCATTAATAGAACGCGGGGGGCAATTGTTCACCGTCACAACCTCAAAAAAGATATATAATGATATATGTATAAGAACCACCTCTAGACACCAAATTTCTTTTTCATTGATCAGAATGACAAAACATGTACATGGACTGACCAGGAAACAGATGAGGAGCTGCAGGAAGACCTTCCAATTGTGACGATAGGGTCCCGCGGACAGTGATTGAGAGAGCGAGTTTTTGGTCGTCGACAGTCCACTGCTAGTGGAGACTTTTGGATATTGTTTTGTTCTGTACTCTGCCCTTTTTATTTGTATTTGATGATGTAAGGCCAAACTATTGATACATATGGGTGTCAAGACTTCTTTTATTTTGCTATTTTGTTTTGACATTTGATGTAAAACAGGTGTTCTGTTATCTCTCGTTAATAGAACGCGGGGGGCAATTGCTCACCGTTACAACCTCAAAAAAAAAAAACATGTACATGGACTATTTGTTTTTATTTACTTTCATTTCCCTTTTAATGGCGAGTCCGACATTAGTAATATCTTTTTTCTCCAATCCACCATATACAAGAAAAAAGTTCCGTATAAACAGGTTAGCTTGCTTACTGATCCAAAGTTGTTGCTGTGATACATGCATTATGAGTCCAATACAATAGATACAATTAATGTATAAAATAAGTTGAAGAAATCTCCTTTTGCCTCTAAAATATGTAGAAGGACTCTGTCCACATTCAAGTTTTAGTTTTAGTTTTTTTTTTTAATCAATAACATATAGCATGCAGAAATAAGTTTTTGAATACTGTTGTATTTGGTGTTACTGAGAGATCACAAGATATTGTTTGCATCATTTTTACATAACATAAAGTGTAGGTTTTTATTAGCATAATGATAAGTTTGGCAATTGACTACACCTGACAGCATTATTGAGGTCATGAAGACATGAAACACTGCTGCATTCCCACAAATTTATTTTTCTATAATACTTTGAGCATGTGTGTGTGTGTGTTCAAGACTTAATCTTTGAAGTAAAACCTTTAGCATATAAGTTCAAGACTTAATCCTTAGTCAAGTATGTTATATTTATTATAGGGGTTTTTACATATCTGTCTCTTAAATCTTTAAAAATTATAATTTAGTCTCCCACATATTCATATTTATAATTTAGTCCCCCAAATCCTTTAAGTTACTACAATTTAGTCTCCAGCCATATTTTTGACCCGAATTTCCCGTTATACCCCTAAGTTACTTCACTTTAGTTCTCCCTTCTCTCTTTCTCCTCTCTTCCTCTTTTTATTGGGTTTCCATGAGTTACTTCACTTTAGAAATTAATTAGGAAGTAAGAGAGAGAGGAGAAGAATGGAGAGGGAAACCCAATAAGAAAAGAAAGAGAGGAGGAAGAACTAAAGTGAAGTAATTCAGGAGTATAACGGAAAATTCGGACAAAAAATATAGCTGGGGACTAAATTGTGGTAACTTAAAGGATTTGGAGAACTAAATTATAAATATGAAGATTTGTGGGACTAAATTCTGATTTTTAAAGATGTAAGGGACCGATATGTAAAAACCCCTTTATTATATTGAAACAAACATCTCTTTTATTTTTTTTTTAAAACAATTTAAAAACAACCTTCTCTTTTAATCATGCATTTTCTTTTCACCCTTCTATTTGTAAATTTGTATGTTACACAAGAAGAGTGCGTGGATAAAAATACCAACAATAACAAGACAAGTCAAATGCATCAAACTGAAACTAATTATAGTCCTGAAAGTGACCAAATATTGCAAACTCAAGAAGGCCAACCCCAAAGGCAAAGGACTTAAGTTGAAGAAAGAGCAATGGACTCAAGGGCAGATGTATGGAATCACTTTACTAAAATTTTTAAGGATTATGAATTGGTGAAAACTTCATACAATTATTGTGAAAAGAAATGGCATGAGCTCTCTTAAAAATCATATGGAGTCGTATAAAAAGCACCCACATAATATTGATATACGCCAAAAACTTTCGACTTTAACATAATCAAGGAAATCAAGTGATGGTAGTCATAAAATGGGTACACTTAGAATTTGGGAATATGATGAACAAGCTACAAGAGATGCACTTAGTAAGTTTATTATCCTAGATGAGCTTCAATTTAAATTGTTACAAGGCATTGGATTTATATATTTTAGGTTTGTAGTATGCCGGAGATTTCATATTCCATCTTGTTGGACGGTCTAAAGGGATTGTTTTTAACTTTATTTGAAACAGAAGATGAATTTGAAGAATTTGTTGAAGGCCACATGTCAAAGGGTGTATCTCACAATGGATAATTAGACTTTCATACAAACTATCAATTATATATGTTTCACTGCACATTGGATTGATAATGATTGGAAGTTAAACAAAAGAATTCTCAACTTGTTGTCCCATTTCTAGTAATAAAGCCGATGAGCTTGGTAAAGTGTTGGAAAAGTGTTTAGCGGAATAGCATATTGCAAATGTCTTCACTGTCATGGTTGATAATGCTAGCTCAAATAATAAAATACTTAAATACTAGAGAAAGAAGATTAATAATTAGCATGGTAGTATGATGATGGAAAGTTTATTTATATGAGATGCATTGCACATGTGGTTAATCTTGTGGTAGGTGATGATCTTAAAGATGCACGAGATTCTATTAGTCAAAACCATTGAGCCATAAGATATATTAAACAATCTCCATCGATGATAGCAAAGTTTAAAATATGTATTGCAATGGAGAAACTTATATTTACTATGTCTTTATACTTGGATGTGTGTACTAGGTGGAACTTCACCTATTTGATGTTGGATGTTGCTCAATAATATGAAAAGGCTTTTGATACATTTTATGAAGAAGATCCAAACTTTTGTGAAGAGGAGGACAAGGATAAGATTCCGACGTAGAGTAATTGGGCAAATGCTAGGAGGTTGTGCATATTACTTAAAAATTCAATGAACTAACATTGCATGTTTCTGAATATTTATACGTGACAAGCAACATGCATGTCGATGAGATTGGTAATGTAAGAATTGCATGCTATTGGATGATCCTAATATGCATAGCACTGCAGTGAAAAAGACAGAGGAATATCAAACATTGACTTAGATTGATCCTTGAAATAAATAAGGAGAGAGTTTTGGGCTATGTACTTCATTTTTTTTATTTGTTTTAAAAAAAAAATAATTAGAAACTTAAAACAGCCAACCCAAAAGCCCATAACAGCAGGCCCAGACCCAGTCTGAACCGAACCAAATCGAACCAAGTAGTTCGGTTCGGTTTGGTTTTTCATACTATTTGGTTCGATTTTGTTATTTTTTGAAAAAATAGAATGACCGAAACCGATCGATGCTCATATCTAGTTTCCTTAACTGATCTCATTTTAATTTTTAATTAATTATTTTTCATTTTTATCGGTTTTTAATCTCAATCTCTTGATCTTCCAGTTTTATTATTTTTCCCTCATAAAACAAATTATTTTCAAAATACTAGATTATGTGAATACACAAAAATCATTTTGAAATATGTTATTTAGGTTAGGGCTCTGGCTCTAATGGGATCATCCCTGCGAGTGCTTTCTCTCTATACCATGATATTTCCTTGTTTTATGTTTTAACCCTTGTACACTACATTTTAATCAATTTTCTTTTGATCCCTTCTATTATTTTGCTAAATTTTTTTATGGAGAGCAACAAGATTGCTTTGAAAATCATAGTTTCAATAGCGACGAGCCCTTACTTGTGTCTAGATTAAAGTCACATGCATACAAACTTCATGCCATTAAACTTGCAGAGGTATCACAATTGCCACCCGAGCTACTTGAAAGGGAACATTGTGGACTAGTGCTGTTAGAAAGTTGACTTCACTGGCTCACTCAATATTCTTCTTGTTATTTCGCAAACCTTGCAAAAAGAAACAAAACAAATACAAAATAAAGGAATTAGAATAAGGATGTAGAAATATAGATCTAATAAAGACAACATAAAAATGAGAGTTTGAGTATAGAAGTCCTTTTCTGGAGGGTAATTTCTCTTTGGGACCGGAGCTCTAACCGAAATTATTAGGTCAAAAACATGAGATTTTGTGTTTTAAAAGTGAATAAAACTGATTTGAAGAAAAATTATCGTCTTATATTGACTAAAAAAACGAGTTTTCTAGACCTAAATCTGAATCAAATATGGAAAAAACAGCATTAGATATGCAAAAATAGAGAGAAGGAGTTAGAGAGGCTTCTCTAGTTGTGGAGAAGAGATGACAAAAGTTTGAGGTAGATCAGAGTGAAGATTATCGAAAATGAAACCTGAAAATGCTGAAAAATGTTGTCAAAATGCCATATGATCATCGTTTGATCACCAGAATTGACACCAATTCAAGTAGAAAGCTGTAGAATAGGGATATTTGAGAGAAGTTTTGGTGTGTCGAAAAATGGAAGGGTGGATGACTATTTATAGCTGAAAAACAAATGTTTTATAGATAAGATCTCCTGGACAACCTATCACAAGTTATCCCCAAACTCTGGGTTGGAAAATTCGAGTGTCATTCATTAGTTCAACTTGAGTGTATAAATAGTTACAATAATATTTATAAGGATAAAATCAAATAATATTTAGTAACAATAAATCTCCAAACAACAACTCAAACTAATAAAATAAATATAATTCTAACAACTGAAATCCTAATAACTCATAGTATCTGAATATGAGATAATATCTAATTTGTTAGATTTTATTATCTCAACATTATAACAACAACATGACGACATCTTGAGATATCTCATCCATTCTAACAATAAAAGAACTCACAAGGAACTCATAGTCATAAGAGGATAATAGCATTAATGTCTTCACCTTCAATTTTGTCGCTAATGTTCTTCAAATCCAAAAGAATTGTTTTCATATCATCAAAAATGTTCCTTTAAAGGCATATACTGTTAAAATTTGGGGTTTTTACATATCTGTCCCTTAAATCTTTAAAAATTAGAATCTAGTCCTTCAAATATTCATATTTATAATTTAGTCCCTAAATCATTTAAGTTATTAGTCCCTAACCATATTTTTAACCGAAATTTCCATTATATCTCGAGCTTGTTCAAGTTAGTTCTCCCTTTTCTCTTCCTCTTCTTATTGGGTTCCCCTCTCTCTTTCCTCCCAGTTAATCTCTAAAATGAAGTAACTCAGGAGAATCCAATAAGAATAGTGAAGAGAGAGAGAGAGATGAAAAGAATGGAGAGGGAACCAATAAGAAGAGGAAGAGAGGAGGAAGAGAGAAGGGAAGACTAAAATAAAGTAACTCAGGGTTATAATGGAAAATTCGGACAAAAAATATGCCCGAGGAACTAAATTGAGATAACTTAAAGAATTTAGGGGGATTAAATTATAAATATGTAGATTTGGGAGACTAAATTCTAATTTTTAAAGATTTGTAAAAACCCCAAGAATTTATCATGCACAAATTCTCCAACCTTTAATCTTGTCATCTGCTTATAAGACAACAGAATCAATGGATGTGGCTTCTATCTCTAATCTTGTGAAGTATTCTTCCCTCATCCTCATCTTAATTAGTCTCTTTCGTGTCATCGGCTCTCAATAATTTTGGAATATTTACAACAAATTCGTCATCTTTGTGAGCCGCACACTCACTCGTTAGTTCTTATCCATAAACTTGTCTATCTTGATAATGTGCTTGTGTCCTAAATATCTAAACACCATACAGAATATATATATATAAATATATATATATATATATATATATATATATATATATATATATATATATATATATATATATATATATATATATATATATATATATTTGTGTGTGTGTAAGATACAACATGCATGGTTTCACCGATCGATCTCCATGATCACCAAGAAGAAGCTTACGGTCTCTCTCTCTCTCTCTCTAACTCCCAAACCCTCGCATAAACCCTAATCCAACTGATCCTCCATATTATCCTACGTACTCCTCCTAGAATCCACGAACGTGAAATTAATGTCTCGAATCCTTCTCAAACTCCAGCTCATGATCAAACAACTCGAGTCCCACTCTTGCCTTCGACAGCTCCTTGCTCGTCAGCCATTGTTGTCACCTTCTGATGGCTCTCCCTCGTGCTCGGTGACCTGCTTGTGCTTCTGTTGCCTTCGACACCTGCGGACGGTGTCGTTGGCGCCAATTGAGACTCTCTCGATGATGCACAAGTTTTGGACACCCCGCAGACAGTGTGGCTAGTGCTATCCCAGACTTAAATTCTGACTCTATTCAAAATCTTAAACTAAAAATAAAACTTTTATTTTTCTAATTCATTTTTTTTAACAGGACAGGTTAAAAATTGGATTTTGCATCCGCTTGCTCTAGAGCTAACTCGCACAGCGCCGAATTTGGGCTTGGTAGGAAAATGGGTTTCGGGGTTAGGCTCTTTGCAGGTTTAAATCCAATAGAACCAACAACCTTGAATTGATTTATTGAAAACAAATTAAGAAATTAGTCCATCCATACTGTTAGCCCCAGCTGATCTGTAATAAGATCAAAATGAAAATCATTGCTTCTGCTTGGAAGGAAAAAAAAAAAAAAAACTCATCATCTTTGTCCCATACTTTGTTCAAGATTAAATAGATAGTCTTAGCACAACCCACCCCGTTGGAACACAAAAAAGAGATTATGCAAGTAATTTTGGTTGAAAGCATTTACATGTGAATCTAAAAAGAAAATATAATACTACCGGGGAAAATTGTTTCAAGATTTTGAAATTCACTCGAGGCCAGGATGAACCGCTACAGTCAGTTAAAGACAGACCTGTGCCTACATCCACAAAAGAACTAAGTCCGTTTGGCGAGTAATTTATTGAGGAAAAAATTACAGTAACTCAATCTCTTGTCTCTCGAGATTACATGTGATAGATCTTTTTCCAATTAAACTTAAAGAGTATTTATAGTAGAGGACCCAAGTTAAGATTCCCAAAGATTTTGCAGTTAAAGTTTTCGTTATATAAAGATAAAGTAGTTTTCTTTGCTTTAATCTTTTTGTATGGTATATTGTAAAATGAGGATTACTCATATGGGTGTTTGAACTCTTTTATGATGTATGTTCTATTATCTACTGGTTAATGGAATGTGGAGGGCTCCTACCCGCCGTTTTATTTCAAAAAAAAAAGATAAAGTAGTTTTCCTATTGATATCGATTTGGTAACAGTTGATAAGAGATTTGGTGAATCGTTTGAAGTTGAAGAAATCAGTTATGGAGGATGAATTTCCTACGCTGGACTTTTAGGAGGATAAATTTGTTGGCTAATTTAGGTTGTTTTAGATTAATATGGAAAGAATTACTATTGTAATTAATTAAAAGATTTATTGTATATTTCAATTAGAAATATTGTTAGACAATATTAAAGAAGAAGTACGAATTGATATATATATATATATATATATATATATATATATATATATATATATATATATATATATATATATATATATATATATATATATATATATATATATATATATATATATATATATTACCTACTGTTGTTCACAGAAAAATATTTAATACTAAAATTGTTAAACTAGTTTATTACCCTAAAGAAGAAACAGAATAAAAAGAATTATAGGATTAGAATACTTTACTGATTGAAAAATGAGCGTATGCAGAAAATTGATGCGGATTTTATGATGACAGGAAGACGATCGAGGCTAGTGTTGGATACTATCTCCTTAAAACCGATTCGCCCTCCACCATTTTGCTTCTGGATTACTCTGAACTTCGGTCTCTCAGGATACAATGATTGGTCTATAACAAGAAGGAAGCTGCAATCTTATTGCTCCAGTGAATCTGATAAATAATACTCTCTATTCTATGTATGGTGTATGTTCACAGCAGAATTTCTTTACTTTCCTTCCATTGAATTAACTTGATTTACAACGAAAGTGAATAAGAAAAAGAAAGAACAAACGAGAGGATTTTATATCTCAATCGCTCTCTTTTACGAAATAGTGGGTTCTATGTGGTGATGGGATCTGTCAAGCAGCTCATTTGAACGATCTGACGTCGAACTCTTCTCTTGAAGATGGCGGCCGACTATAGATGATCTTCTATGGTCTTGATTCGTTCAAGACTCTATGCGTAACTCGAAGTTCTCCAAAACTCCAGAAAAAGATCTCAGATGCCGAAAATAAGATCTCTAGGGCTTCCCCAAGAGGGTATTTATAGTCTTAGGATCATATGAGAGTTCTATCTAAATAGAATTTGTTCTCATCAAGGATTCCAATCAAATATCTTAGTTTTGATTTAAATCTCTTGATTTAGAATTCTGATCGGATTTAATTTGGATATTTAGATAAGCCCAAATCATAATCTCAATCAATTTGAGATTCTGGTTATCTGCTCATGCGGAGCTAATCGCATCAAAACGCGAAACTAAGAGACCAGAACGAGGAGTTATTGATAGCTCCGCGTTTCATTCAGACGCGAGGCTAAAATAGTCAAACGCGGAGTTGCAGAGTTAGCTCCGCGTTCTGTTGTGGAAAACTCTATTTACTTAGAAATTTTCACTGCCAACAGAACCCCCTCCAAAGTTTTCAAAATGGCTTCGAACTTAGCGAATTTTGAAATACTTTGGATCTTCAAACAGAAAACGCGGAGTTAAAATACCAGGTTTATCTCGCGTTTTGTTACCACGCGAAGTTAAGTAGCTTTGCTTTTCAGTGAGTAATTGCTTATTAACTACTCAGTAATTACTTAGTAATTGCTCAGTAATTACTCCGAACCTTGCGCCGAATACCAAGAGGCGGGTTCTCTCTTTTAAATAGAGTATTTCAAAATTCGAAGAATCCAGAAATTTGGAGCTCCGGCGACCGGGCGACTCATGCAAACGAGCGGTCATTTGATCCGACTTCGTTCAATTTTCCATAGATTTTCATCATTAGAATGTCAGCTAAGAAGAGTACAGTGTCGCGCGCCTCCTTACGATCGGCGGCCGGCGCTAGCAGCGGCGGCAGCGGCCGAGGGAGCGGATATAGTGGCGAACCAGTTCATGCCGCGCCCATTGGATGTAGAAATCTCAACTTTGCGGACTCCTTAGAACAATTTTTGAGTGTTTTGGCTCGGTTTTAACCGACCAATCATTTTTGAACTGGTGAGATCGTCATTCTCCGGTCGTGAGGCTTGGGAAGGAAGGAGACGACGGAGAAGAACTCCGGTCTTCTTCTTACGCAAAGCTATCGCGTCATCCTCGCGTTTGAAACACGAGGCAATTTTGACTAGCAGTCACGTTTCAACGCGAGACTATTTTGACTAGCAGTCGCGTTTCAACGCGAGGCTATTTTCTCAGCTGCGCGCGAAGTTATTTTTTTAACTCCGCATTTTTTATACTTAGAAGATTTTTCGAGTTTTCTCTAACTCTTAATTCTTCTTTTGCAGTGGGGTATTCGGACCAGATCCTTTTTGAAGAGGAGTGCATGTAGCTCTACCAGTCTTCATCAGCAAAAGTAACTCTGAGGAAGCCAGAAGCATATGTTTTACAACATAGTTGCAGATTTCAAGTTCTGGCTCCAAAAGGAAAGTTTTGAAGGAGTTACAAAAACTCTGCGGCAGCTCATTAAGTTTTTTTGAGGACCATTTCTGTTAGATGACAATCTCTGTCACTTTCCAAAGCAATAGAGATGATCATCTAAGGGCTGGTAGCATGTCGAATTCAACTTGTGCATCTTCATTAGAATTCTTGTAGCAGTATCTTCAGATGATCCACTAAGAACTTTAAACAGATCATAGTTGACATTTGCAGATGAGATCTTTTGCATGTGAACCAGGGAATTGAGCTGGAAAAGCATCTCGTCAGCGGTTAAACCAATCGCATTAAATGACGATGACTTGCGCCGGCAAGCTCAACACTCCGTGGAGGAGACTCGTCGTCTGGTTATTGGTGAGTCGATGAATAGGTTGAAGTTTTTGGGAGAGCTATAACTCCCTCTACTTTTGTAACCTTTTTGCTTTATGAATAAAGATAATTCTTCTTCTCTTTATCTGTTGGCTTCAAGAATTTTGCTTGCTCAACAAATAGATGGTTCATAGTTTTGGTAAAATAATTCAAGGCTCATCTGCATAACTTAGATTGTTAGTACTGACCGGGTTATAATTATTAACCTCGGTAAAGCCCATTAAATAGAGCTCAGTGATAGTTTTGTGAAGATGTTTAAACACTTACACCAAGATGATCAGGTAAGAATCATTTTTTTAGACAGAGGCGCCTAATTGCACATGCCTTAGAGTTTGATGGAGGCAGTTCAAGACTCTTATACGTAACTTGAACTGCACATGCCAAGATGATCGTGTCATAATCATCAGATTTCGACAGAGGCGCCTAATTGCGCATGCCTAGTTTTAAGCAAGAAGTTCAAGTGCTCATCTGCGTAACTTGAACAAGTGGAAGCGGTTCAAGGCTCTCATGCGTAATTTGAAATTATCAGATTTCGGCAGTGATGCCTAATTGCGCATGCCTAGTTTTAAGCAAGAAGTTCAAGTGCTCATCTGCATAACTTGAACAAGTGGAGGCGGTTCAAGACTCTCATGCGTAACTTGAACTGCATACGCCAAGATGATCGGGTCATGATCATCAGATTTCGACAGAAGCGCCTAATTACACATGCCTGGAGTTTGGTAGAGACGATTCAAGGCTCTCTCGCGTAACTTGAACTATATCTCACTGTCAGAGGTAGGAACTTAACATGACAGAGTTTATGGGATTTTTAGCAAACCCCCAGCTATCAACGGATTTGATTAGCCTTTACCAACCGCCGTTTGCATTGGGCTAGCCATACTATTCCCCTCAGTATGGTGAGTTGTCGAGGAACTTGATCTCCTCTTCCCGCTACTTTAATAGCATTTGGCAATTGATTTCATACTTTTACTCTCAGTATGATATGGTTGGCGAGGAACTTGATCTCCTCTTTCCTTTGCTTTAACAGTATTGGGTAATTAATTTCATACTTTTACCCCCAGTATGATAGGGTTGGCGAGGAACTTGATCTCCTCTTCTCTCTGCTTTAACAGCATTGGGCAATTGATTTTATACTTTTACCCCCAGTGTGATAGGGTTGGCAAGGAATTTGATCTCCTCTTCCCTCTGTTTTAACAGCATTGGGCAATTGATTTCATATTTTTACCCCCCAGTATGATAGAGTTTGCGAGGAACTTGATCTCCTCTTCTCTCTGTTTTAACAGCATTGGGCAATAAAATATTTTTATTTATAGCACCCAATTAGCCATTCCAATGGCTAGTAAAAGTAGCGGAAGCAATATGATATTTATCAGTGTCAATATTTTCGGCACCCCCAGCCAAATCCGGCTACTAGCCAATGAGAACGACTTTATCACAGCTGAGCGTACCCAAGGGGCCAGCTTGCAAGTGCGGGCTGCCCGTGCTTGGTGTCGATATTGACTTTCCTACTGGTACAGAGATGACTTTGGCAGGGAACTCATTAGTTCTTACTACTAAAGTTGCCACATTTGCAGAAACTTTCTTCTGTTCCTCTTTAAGTGTGAGAATCCCGGCTTCTATCAATACCTGAATTCGGTTCTTAAGATGATAGCAATATTTAATTGGGTGCCCGACATTTCGATGGTACAGGCAATAGTTGGGGTCGTTGGTTTTACCAGCGTCTTCCAGTTTTTCATTTTTCGGAAGCTTCAACATGCCCTTTCTAAGGAGGAGATGGAATAGAGTACATGTCTGCTCCGTCTTGAATGTATAACTTCTATCTTGTCGGAGCCTATTTTGACCTGCACCTCTCGGATTCTGAGGTCTTGGTTTTGGATCTGCAACTGACACCATCACAGCCTTCCCTTTATTTTTAGAATTCTGTGGATATGGCCTGTTATTCATAGAGTTTCTCGTGCTACGAGATTTCTCAGTCCGGCGAATTATATCTTCCGCCTGCTCTCCCTGGTTCAGCAGATCTTTCCAAGTTTTGGACTCTACAGTTCCCATTCTTATCAGCACGCCAGTCCTGAAGTTATACTTGCAAGTTTCTATCAGGGTTTCCTGGGTCATTCCATGTCGATAATACATGGATTTTTTCCTGAAGCGTTCAATGAAACTTTTGACCGTTTCTTCTTCTCTTTGTTTCGTCGCAAGGAGGGAATGAACCGATATCTCAGTATCATCCTCAAAAAAACGTGTCAAGAACTATTTCTCGACATCATACCAAGTATTTATGGTTCCCGGGGGCAGCTGCATAAACCATGTAAAGGCAGGCCCTCGCAGAGTGCTCGCAAATACTTTGGTCATTATGGGATCGTTTCCCATTAGATGACCTGCCTGCGATAAAAAGAAATATAAGTGCTGGCTTGAGGACCCCTTCCCGTCATATGACTCCAATTTGAGGGGTTTATATTTTTCTGGATAAGGGGTGAAGTCCCACTCAAGCGGATATGGCCTTGAAACCCCCGATTCGTTTAGTTCTTTTTTTTTGCATTAATACTTCTAGTTGCTTCTATAGGTTTTCCATCTTCTCTTCGTGAAGATCATGGAAGGAATATTTGTCATCCTCCTCATGCACCGAATAAGCCTTTTCTTGTTTAGTTTCTTCATTTGTCTCAGGTGGCGGTTCCGAAGAAGTTTTAGCCTTATCATCGGCTATCTTCTGAGTATTTTTGACCACTTTCGAGAGTATCATTTTAAGATCTTCAATTGTCTTTTGTTGCTCCCGAATCATCTTTTCTTGGGCTTCAAATCTTTGATCGATGTCGGCAGATTTATCCGACTTTTGTAGCCGAGATGATGCAGAGGAACGAGGTGAAGCTATAGCCGAGTTATCGCTGTCGTCGTCATAAGAATTTTTTACAAGTTTCTTATAGTTTCGAGGTGGGATAGCTCCTGATTTTAGTCGGGTAAAGTGATGAAATTCTTCATCACTTGACTCTGAGTTATCAGCTCTTTCAATGACTTTCTTACACTTGCCGACCATGTTGGAAGTTACAATTCTCCATTCTGCTCGGGGAGTAGCCTTTGTTTTCTTAGCAGGGTTCTTGTCTGATTTAGTTAATCGGTTGAACACGGATACCCTGCTCTTATTGCATCAACAATTATCTATTACAGCGGATACTGCCGTCATAAACTGCTGGCAATGACGGACAGGTTCAAATTGAACTTGTTCTATACCTCTCTTCTTGGTTAGATACTCGCTGAGGTCAGTGACTTTAATCATAGAGCTGTGGGACCCATTCAACTGTTTAGAAAGTCCAGAAGCCTGTTGAAGTTTCTTGGAATCACTGAAGTTCAGTTCTGGTCGATTGATGTGACGATCAGCCCTGATTTTGTATTCGGGTTGATCTACGCGGAGCTAAAAATTAGCTTCGCTTTTGGAGTGCTGAGCTGAAAGTTAGCTTCGCGTTTTATGTCGCGAGTCTGAAGAATAGCTCCGCGTTTTGCTACTCTAACCTCGCGTTTTACGCTGGCTTGGCGTTTCTTCAGAAGCTTATCTTCTGTAATCTTAGCCCCGCGTGGAAGAAAATTTTTGCACGCTGGCTTACTCTTGTGATTAACACAAGTTACAACTTCGCGTCTAGCGCGATTTTTACGATTAACGACAATTTGCCAATCGTTTTCGCGATTTATGCGGAGTTGGGGAGCCTTGCGTTTATCGCAAGTACTACTGGCTTCACGTTTATTGCTAAGCTCAGTATTAGCCTCGCATGGAGAATCACACGCTGGCTGTGAGGAAATTTTATCCTCGCTTTTATCGCGAGTGTCAAAAATTTTGCGTTTCTCACAAGTTGTTCTGGCTTCGCGTTTATCGCCAGGCCCAGTAATAGCCTCGTGTGGAGAATCACACGCTAGCTGTAAGGGAGTTTTATTCTTACGTTTATCGCGAGTGTCAAAAATCTTGCGTTTATCGCAAGTACTACTGGCTTCGCGTTTATCGCTAAGTCCAGTAATAGCCTCACGTGGAGAATCACACGCTGGCTTTAAGAAGATTTTATTCTCGCGTTTATCGCGAGTGTTAGAAATTTTGCGATTAACGCAAATCTTACTGGTTTCGCGTTTCTCGCTAAGCTCAGTAATAGCCTCGCGTGGAGAATCACACGCTGGCTGTAAAGAATTTTTATCCTCGCGTTCCTCAAAAGTGTCAAAAATATTGCGTTTCTCGCAAGTTGTACTGGCTTCGCGAATCCCAGTAATAGCCTTGAATGGAGTATCACACACTGGCTTTAAGGAATTTTTATCCTCGTGTTCCTCGCGAGTGTAAGAAATCTTACGTTTATCGCAAGTACTACTGGCTTCGCGTTTCTCGCTCAGCCCAGTAGTAGCCTCGCATGGAGAATCACACGCTAGCTTTAAGGAATTTTTATTCTTGCGTTCCTCGCGAGTGTAAGAAATCTTACGTTTATCGTAAGTACTACTGGCTTCGCGTTTCTCGCTAAGCCCAATAGTAGCCTCGCGTGAAGAATCACACGCTGGCTTTAAGGAGATTTTATACTCGCGTTTCTCACGAGTATGAGAAATTTTGCAACTAACGCAAATCTTACTGGCTTCGCGTTTCTCGCTAAGCTCAATAATAGCCTCGCGTGGAGTATCACACGCTGGCTTTTCCTTGCGATCAATGCAAGTTGAGACTTCACGTTTAACGCGATAATGACTGGTCTCACAATTAGAGCGAGCCAGTTTGCGAGGGACCATAGCCTCGCGTTCTATGGCGTTAGCCTCGCGTCTAAGGCAGGCTTTGAGGGCTTTTCGCCTTGCTCTCCGATTTCTATTTCGGAGTTGGGTTCTGGTCAATCTAGTTTCCAGGCCTTTTTCGGCAGTAGGGAGGTCATCCTCTACTAGGATTTCCTGTCCAAACACCTGCTCTATGGCCGTGATCTCCAAGGATCCCCGTTTATCGGTGGATACCTTTTTACCCGTTGCTCGGGTATTGGAGCGCACGCGACGATAGTGTCGTGTCTCGTTCAGGTTACCTGATTCAGAGGAGAGGTACTCATCGTACTTCTGTTGGTCGATTTCAACGACCAGCATATCTACGTCGGATCCGATCCTCCCGACGTCAGATTGCGCCACAATCTCTTCTTTTGTGAAAGAGACGTCTCCCACTGTGGTCGCCAGTTTGTTCGTAGCAGAATTTCTTTGCTTTCCTTCTATTGAATTAACTTGATTTACAACGAAAATGAACAAGAAAAAGAAAGAATAAACAAGAGGATTTTATATCTCAATCGCTCTCTTTTACAAAATAGTGGGTTCTATATGGCGATGGGATCTGTCAAGCAGCTCCTTTGGACGATCTGACGTCGAACTCTTCTCTTGAAGATGATGGCCGACTATAGATGATCTTCTCTGGTCTTGATTCGTTCAAGGCTCTATGCGTAACTTGAACTTCTCCAAAACTCCAGAAAAAGATCTCAGATGCCGAAAGAAGACCCCTAGGGCTTCCCCAAGAGGGTATTTATAGTCTTAGGATCATATAAGAGTTTCTATCTAAATAGAATTTGTTCTCATCAAGGATTTCAATCAAATATCTTAGTTTTGATTTAAATATCTTGATTTAGAGTTCTGATCGGATTTAATTTAGGTATTTGGATAAGTCCAAATCATAATCTCAATCAATTTGAGATTCTAGTTATCTGCTCACGCGGAGCTAATCGCATCAAAATGCGGAGCTAAGAGACCAGAACGCAGAGTTATCGATAGCTCCGCATTTCATTCAGACGCGAGGCTAAAATAGCCAAACGCGGAGTTGCAGAGTTAGCTCCGCGTTCTGTTGTGGAAAACTCTATTTACTTAGAAATTTTCACTGCCAACAGTGTAATGCAGGACTGAACTAAGAAAGCATTGTTTTTCTGAAAATATAAACCTTCTGTCTGAATGAAGAAGTTTCTGTCTACAGAAGAAGGGAGAAAAAAATTCTTATTCTAATAGGTCTGGACATAGGCTTCTGGGTTAACGGTCATAACGGTTGGGTGTTAATAATTGTGATCGTTTAACGGTAACGATTAACAGACGACCGTTGGATCTCAATGACCAAATCATAATGGCTATACTCTTAAAGGGTGGGTCAAATCCAAGTCTGAATCCAATAGAGGTAACATGAAACCAATAGCACCAAAAATCAAAGGCTTCTCAGCTCCTCGCGAAGTGTCAAGTGCACCACTAAAGCATCCTAAACACCCATTCGCCCTCGCACACACGCGCGCGCTTGCGGGCGGTGCGTAGCACCACCTCTTCTTACATAAGTAATGATATGGAACAAACAAATATATATAAACCCACTCCTAGCAACACTCTATCCGATGTGGGACTATTCTTTCCTCTTTTCTTTTTGTTCCCTTTACTATGTACTCCTCTTTGAAACCATTTTTCATTCACCTAATTTATTTATTTTTGAACTAGTGAATTGACTCAAATATTTAATGTTCAAACATATATGAATTCAGCAATCCCCCACATGAATGAAAATGACTTAGACTCTAATGCAAATAAACAGAGAGTATAGTAGAAAGTTACCGTATCGAGAAATGTGACTTTTGGCTTTGAACCTTCCCTAGTGAAATATTATCGAGTTTACTCGCTAACCAGTGAACACGATGTTTTTGAACTATTCAGCTTTTGATGTAAAGTAAAATAATAATATTCACACGATTTCTTTCAATTTTAACAGATTCTTTATGTTGTGTTCGTTTTGGCCTTGGACAACCTGGCAATTTTATGAGTGCTTTAGCGAATTTAGCCTTTGTCATTCTCATAGAAGCGGCTCCTTCACACTCATATAGGTAATCTCTTATTAAGAGCATCCTACCATACTCTATTTGGATTTCCAAGATATAAGGATTATTAAAAACTTAGTTTATCCTTACACATTGCAGGTTAATTACTATTTTACCATATAAATGAGATAAGAATTATTTCCTCAGTGATTCTTACGAGTTCCCCCACAATTCGGTTGTCCCTTTGAACCTAGATCTTGGGATCTCCAGTTAGTTAGATTGTGTTGCCATTATGGAGTTACTCTATTTAGTAGGCTGTAATCCCATTCCCCTCGATAACTTATATACTTGATCTCCGGTCAAGCCTTTTATTAATGGATTTACAATATTATCTTTTGATTTTATATAATCAAGAGATATTATTTCGTTTGTAAGCAACTGTCTTATAGTATCATATCTACGATGTATATGTCGTGACTTTCCATTATACAATATATTTTGTGCCCTTCCAATTGCTGATTGATTATCGCAACGGATGCAATTTCTGATACAGGTTTAGGCCATATTGGAATATCTTCTAAAAAGTTTCGAAACCATTTTGCTTCTTCTCCAGTTTTATCTAAAACGATAAACTCAGATTCCATAGCGGATCTAGCTATACACGTTTGTTTTGAAAATTTCTAAGAGATAGCTACACCTCCAATAGTAAATACATATCTACTTGTAGATTTGATGTTTTTAAAATCTGTAATCCAGTTAGCATCAGTGTATCATTCTATCACTGCTGGATATCTAGTATAGTACAACCCATAGTTAGTAGTGTACCTCAAATATTTGACTACTCTAACTATTGCTTTCCAGTGATTCTCCCCTGGATTACTTGTAAATCTACTCAGTTTCTTACTGAGTATGTAATATCAGGTCTTGTGCAGTTCATTAAATACATAAAACTGCCAATGATCTGAGAATATTCTAATTGAGATATACTAGCACCTATATTTTTTATAAGATGTAGACTCATATCCACAGGTATCCTAACTATATCATTATTTTTCTTGTCAAATTTTTCAAGTATCTTCTCGATATAATGTGACTGGAATAAGGTATATCCATCAGATGTCTTGGAGATTTTAACACCAAGAATAATATCTGCAATACCTAAGTCTTTCATATCAAATTTTCGTGTAAACATAATTTTTACCTCTTTAATTAGAGCAACCGTACTACCGGTGATAATCATGTCATCTATGTATAAACATACAATGACATAATTGTGCATATCCCCTTTTACATATACACATTTATATTCATTATAACGAAATCCATTTGACAACATAACTTGGTCAAATTCTTCATGCTATTATTTAGATACTTGTTTAAGTCTATAAAGTGACTTAACAAATCTACACACATTCTTTTCTTTTCTTGAAACTATAAACCCTTCAGGTTGTTTCATGTAAATTTTTTCATCTAATTCACCATTTAAAAATGTTGTTTTTACATCCATTTGATAAAACTCAAGATTATATAATGCTGCAAAAGTAATTATTAATCTTATGGATGCTATTCTTGTTACAGGTGAATATGTATCAAAATAATCACCACATTCCTTTTGTCTATAACCTTTTAATACAAGTCTAACTTAATATTTATATATACACCCATCAGGTTTTATCTTTCTCTTAAAATCCATTTATAACCAAATAGTTTACTTCCTGGAGGAAGATCCACAAGTTCCCAGGTGTGATTTTGAATAATTGATTCAATTTTACTATTTACAGTTTCTTTCCAAAAAGGAGGTTCAGGTGTAGACATAACCTCTTTATAATTTTGAGGTTCCTTTTCTAATATATATGTTAGAAAATTCGGACCAAATGATTTATTAACCCCGACCCTTTTGCTCCGTCTATATTCATTCCCATTAGTTTTATTTCAGAATCATACTCTGTTTCTCTTATAATTTCATCACAAGTCTTTTTAGAAGAACTTGGTTCATTTTTTTTACTAGGAAAAATATTCTCAAACAATACTGCATTCCTAAATTCAATAATAGAGTACTTATATATCTCTGAATGATCTGATTTAAAAATAAAGAAATGATATGCATTGCTATCATGTGCATATCTAATGAATATACAATCAATAGTTTTAGGTCCAATTTTAGTCTTTTTAGGAGTAGGAATTGCAACATTTGCAAGACACCCCCACACTCTTAAGAATTTATAGTTAGGTGCTCGACCTGTCCATAATTCATAAAGTATTTTATCTAGTTTTTTTGGGGTATTTTGTTGAGAATATGATTGGCAGAAAGCAAAGATTCCACCACATGTTCTGAGGTAAATCAGAACTTATTAACATGGCAGTCATCATTTCCTTTAATATTCTGTTCTTACTCAGCAATTTTATTTTGCTGAGGAGTGTAATGAGCAGTTATTTAATATATAATACTGTGTTCTACATAAGTTTGTGTAAATAGTGACTCATATTCACCACCTCTATCACTTCTTAGTATTTTTATATTTTTGCTAAGTTGATTCTCAACTTTATTTTTATATTGTATAAATATTTTAATTGCCTCATCTTTTGTTCTTATTAGATATACATAACAATATCTAGTACAATTATCTATAAAAGTAATAAAATATTTCTTTCCACCTCTAATTTGAGCAGATTTTAAATCACAAACATCTGTATGAATTAATTCTAAAGGTTCAGTACTACGTTCTGTATAATGAAATGGAAACTTAGCCATTTTTGATTCAACACATATTTCACATTTATCATCAAAGTTTATATTAAAATTAAGCAATATATTTAAATTTATTAATCTTTGCAAAATATAATAATTAACATGTCCTAATCTACCATGCCAAATATGAGGTGACTCAGTCATATAAGCAGAAGAATCAATTTTATTATTAACTTTAGGGCAATGATCATTACATTTATTTTAAACAGACCATTAGTCATGAACTTCTTGTCTACATATATACCATTTTTATAAGTACAAACTTATCAGACTCAAATACAAGCCTAAATTCTTTCTTACTCAAGAATGAATTAGAAACCAGATTCTTGCGGACATCTGATACATGAAGTACATTAGTAAGAGTAAGTTTTTTTTTCCGAACTCATTTTTAATACAATGTTTCCTCATCTTTCAACCTTAGAGGTTGTAGAGTTACCCATGTAGAGAAGTTCTCTTTCCACATGTTCATATGTAAAGAACATCTACTTGTTGGCGCAGATGTGGCGAGTGCCCCCAGTGTCCACCCACTATTCTTTAAATTGCCACCAAATAGGTTAAATTCTGAGACAACAGATGTACAGTTTACATCTACATTTGCACAAAAATTTTCCTCTTCGGCTAAATTTGCATTAGGATGCTTCTTCTTCTTCTTCGAAGAATCTGATGCCTTGCGCACACGGCAGTTCTTTGCACGATGTCCGCAGTTGTAGCACTTGCTATTGAATCTCTTCGAGTTACCACTCTTAGAGTCTTCATCATTATGCTTTCGTTTCTTGTCATTAGACTTAGTGGAATTTTTCATAATGTTAGTTTTAGAAACATTGTATGGATTTCTAATTTTTTTTTAGAAAGACGGTTATCTTTTACGATTCTCAAACGTACAATTAGATCTTCAAGTATCTTTTTTTTTTCGTTTATGTTTTAGGTAATATCTGAATTTTTTCCAAGATAGTGGCAATTTTTCAATAATTGCAGCCACTTGGAATGATTCACTAATAGTCATACTTTCAGCGTGAATTTCATGAATGATCACTTGAAGATCTTGTACTTGATTGATTACATTTTTAGAATCAACCATTTTATAATCCAGAAACTTACTGACTATATATTTCTTAGAGCATGCATATTCTGTATTATATTTCTTATCTAAAGACTCTCAAAGTTCCTTAGCAGTACCAATTGAACTATATACATTATATAGTATATTATCCAATCCATTGAGGATATAATTCTCACCCAATAAGTCAGCATGTTTCCATGCATCAACTGATTTCGCAGACGATTGATCATCTTCTACAAGAGTCGATACAGTCTCCTTCAAGTACTTGGCCAGATTTAGTGTAGTGAGATAGAACAACATTTTCTATTGCCATCTCTTAAAATCTGTGCCACTGAAATTATCTGATTTCTCATACTGGCTTAAAGGCACAGTTGGAGCAACCATGACAGAAGTTACCACAGTGGATATATCAGATGTAGATACAGTGACCATCTATAAATATAAAATTTATCTTATTTTTTGTAACAAATTTTAACTTTATAATAAAACTTGAAAATCAATTCTTACTCCAAACCACAAACTTATATAAGATTTCTTAACAAAATATTTCTTCCTCTAAACAAAATTTAACTATCTTTTTCCAGAAGCAATTAGATTTAAACAAAATAACAAGTGATTGAACACTATTACGACAGTATTCAAAATTAATCTAAAACAAAAAAAAAATTGGTTTTAAGAATGTTGGCTAATTTAGGTTGTTTTAGATTAATATGGACGAAATTGCTACTGTAATTAATTAAAATATTTATTGTATATTTCCATCAGAAATATTTTTAAACAATATTAAAGAAGAAGTACGAATTGATATATATATATATATATATATATATATATATATATCTTATTATCTAATGTTGTTCACAGAAAAATATTTAATACTAAAATTGTTAAACTAGTTTATTACCCTAAAGAAGAAATAGAATAAAATGAATTACAGGATTAGAATACTTTACTGATTGAAGGATGAGCGTATGCAGAAGATTGATGTGGATTTGATGATGACAGGAAGATGATCGAGGCTAGTGTTGGATACCATCTGCTTAAAACCGATTCGCCCTCCGCCGTTTTGCTTCTAGATTACTGTAGGCATCGGTCTCCCAGAATACAACGATCGGTCTGCAGTATGAAGGAAGCTGCAATCATATTGCTCTAGCGAATCTGGAAATAAAAACCTTCTGTCTAAATGACGAAGTTTCTGTCTGCAGAAGAAGAGAGAAAAAAATTCTTATTCTAATAGATCTGGACAGTTTCGCCCTCGCACACGCGCGTGCGTAGCACCACCCGTGATGTTCAAAATTTCTCCTCTTCTTACATAAGTAATGATATGGAACAAACAATCCTATATAAACCCACATTCTAACAATACTCTATCTGATGTGGGACTATTCTTTCCTCTTTTCTTTTTTGTTCCCTTTTCTTTATACTTTTCTTTGAAATCATTTTCCATTCACGTAATTCATTTATTTTTAAACTAATGAATTGACTCAAAAATTTAATGTTCAAACATACATCATTCAACAAAATTAAACTCGATATATATATAACAAAACTATAATACTTTGGGGGAAAAAGTTAAAAGGTCTGAAATTTTAGTCGTCGGGAGTTTCCAAAGGAGCACACCACTTTTCCTAGTGAGCCCGTTATCTAGTGTATTTTTAATCTAGACAGTTCTTAAAAAGTGAGCTCACTGGGGTGTGCTCCTTTGGAAACTCCCTTTGAGCACGATATCTTGAGAACCAACAATTCAATCACGATTTCAATTCGAGCCGGGCAGTTGGCGGCCCCTCGCTTTTCATCTGGGAGCGGCCGCAACTGGTGCCGGCAGCTTTCCCTCTCGCAACCGACACGTGTCCTGTCACCTCACCTCATCAATAATTCAAATTTCATGAATCGCTGGGCCGGTGCCCAAATGGTGCGTGGCAACACCGTAGTTTCCACCAAAGATCATGCCCTATTATCCCAATAAGCTCCTTCCAGGAAATTTCTTGCCCGAACGCCTCTGCCGCTCTCTCCAAACTACCTCTATCCCTCTCCTACTTATAAACCAATTCGACTCCAAATCTCGTTGCATCCCCAATGCCAAGCCTCACAAAAACCATAACCCTAGATCCCTTTACTCGTCGAAAGAACGGCGGCGCCTCTCGAGAACCGTAGCCATGGGCACCCGCCCAGTGCTCGACACGCGCCGAGCGCCATTGCCGACGGGGACGGGGACGGGGAGTGAGATGAGGCAGCTGACGAAGCTTCTGGTGAACGTGACGGTGGAGCGGAGCGTCGGGCCGATGCACGTGATCGTGTCGCCGGAGGACACGGTGGCGTGCTTGGTGCGGGCGGCCGTGGAGATGTACGTGAAGGAAGGGAGGAGGCCGCTGCTGCTGAGGACTGATCCGAGGGACTTCGACATGCACTACGATCAGTATAGTTTGGAGCGTGAGCCTTCTGTCCATGATTATTTCTTGAATTTATTCGTTTGTTATGATAACTATAGAAGTACTAAATACCTCCTGACCTGCGATATACACTATAGATTTACATTTGATTTGGCTCGTACTTTTTGATATGAGACAATCCACGGATTATGATATTTTAAACGAGTGATTTTTTTTTCCTCTTAAAAGAAGTTGATCTGTCAAATTACAGTATCTGTAAAGTTTTTCCTTTACTTAAATTGGTGCATAGATTTATTTTTTCCATATATAAATGAAATAAATAGGTTGATCTGTCAAATTACAGTATCTGTAAAGTTTTTCCTTTACTTAAATTGGTGCATAGATTTATTTTTTCCATATATAAATGAAATAAATAGGAGTTATATAGTTGTAGACGGGTTGGATTCAGACTCAATTCATATAGAATTCAGTTCCTAATTCGCCAAGGTAATCATATTCGAATCCGGTTGTTGTCAGATTTAGGTGAAACTTGGATATATTTATATAAGTTAGAGCTTAGAATTGATTTTCATGATGCTATAATATGAAAATGCACCATTTCAGAGTTTCACATCAATTATTACACATTTTAATTTGGATAGTTTTTATTTAATGAAAGAAACACTATTTACATTATCATATGAAAATTTTCAAATTCATTATCAAATTCGTATCCATTAAATTCCAATCAATTGAATTAGGTTACCGATTACATTACCAAGTCGCAAAGCATTTTACTAGTAATGTTCCTATCAGAAATCCATGAAAAAATAAAACAATTTGAGCGTAGACGGAAGAAGATATACTATGGAGTAGTATAGGGACCTTATTCGAAGAAAAAGGTAGAATCTGGGTTGTAAAATTTGTTGGCAAACAACCAGACTGGTGATTAGGGTTCTACTTACAAGCCAGAGTAGCTAAGTTTTGGATTGTTCATTTATATAAACGAGTTTTAGATTTTTGCTCACTCTCTCTTCTTTGAGCTTTTAATGCACCCAAATCGAGCCAATCTTTACTTAGTCCATTTACAATTAATCAGGTGAATAGAGAAACAAATTTTTCTAGGATTGTTTCTACTCTTTACCTTGTCAAAAGCATCAAGCTTTTAAGCGAGTTTTTCAAGCTCTTTTACCACCATAGGTAGTATTAGAATTGACAAAGCAAATAGTTGTTAATAATTTGAAACTGAATAAGAGCTCTAATCAAGCCCAAATAAGTTCTAAAATAAGTTGAGCTCGAATCAAGCCCTATGTGAACTGAGTTCGAGCATATACTAGCTTGAACAAGCTATATATGTTCATGTTCATTCATTTATTTCACCTAACAGGGTTTTCTTTTTGTTTTTTTTTTAGGTTTGGCACATAGCAATAACACCATGTCTATGAGATGTATTTGTACACATGACAAGCCTACTTTGAACTTTATACATAATTAATAAGAAAAAATCCATCCGATTCACTCTTCAGTGCAAAATGTTGAGGACCATTCTCCATTCAAACTCAGTCATCCAGTAAAATACAAATTAGTGTAAATTATGGGGGTTATGGTGTTTTTTTTTTTTTTTTTTTTTTTTTTTAGGTTTAGAATATATTTAACTATTCACTAGTTTAGCAGATGGTTGAGATGTGTTGAGAATGTTTATCACCATATTGTGCTCAGGAGATAATTTACCAAATAAATCGTGCTTCTGTCAAGTGTTGTAGAAAATATTTTAATGTTTAGCCGATTACCATTTCCCTGTTGTATCAAACTTTATTGACTAGCCTTCAAGGCTCACCCACTCAACAAATTCAGCACTACTGATGGCAATGACACAAAATGATCACCATTATTTTCTCATGTACATATATATATATAGCCTAAATAGAATGTTGGTGCTTAGTGAAGCTGTGAATTGATATTATTCTGTCTATCTCTATGTGTATAGGTCTGAATCCAGAGGAGAAGCTAATCAACTTGGGATCACGAAACTTCTTTCTGTGCTCCAGAACTGCAAAGTAGCAGATTAATTGATGATGAAGAAAACTTCAACCTTGTGAACCTTTTTTTTGTTTTGTTTGAAGTACCTTGATGTAAAACATTGCTTAACTAGTTTAGTTTGGTTGTTAGAAAACATGACCTCTTCTTGCACATTGACTTGCAAGTATGGTTATTTTCTTTTGGAAAATTTTGTTGAGTTCCCTTATTTTACTTCATATTTGAGAAAAACTCCGAGACCAAATAATTTATTGGACAAATTCTTGAAATCTGATTTTATTTGTTTTAGTCCCCTGTATTTTTCTTAGAGATTAAAATATTCTTGAGGCTTACACCAAAGGTTGAAATGGAGAAATGCAACGGGAGATTTATATAATCTTAACATTCCGTTAAGCCTGAAAAGAAAATTTTATAGAATTGCTATTATACCAGTTTTATTATATGATACGGAATGTTGGGCTATAAAAAAATATCATTCATATAAGATAAGTGTAACTGAGATGCGTATACTTCGTTGGATATACAGTAATATTAGGAGTGATAAAGTGAGAAATGAAGATATTCGTGCTAAGATAGGTGTAGCCTCCATTGATGAGAAAATGTGAGAAAATCGCTTACAATGGTTTGGTCATGTGCAACATAAACTTACAAATGCAACAGTTCAACGATGAGAGGTTATCAATATAGGATAACTTAGCAGAGCAGAGGTGGATGGAGGTGATACGAAAAAAATATGGATTCTTGGGGTTTAAGTGAGGAGATATTATTTGATAAGAATGAATGGAGAAGGATTATCAACGTGATCGATTCAGTGTGATTCTCTTTTGGTTTATGTAGCCTACCCCAAGTACTTGGGATAAAAGACTTAGTTGTTGCTGTTGTTGCTTACACCAAATATTTTTTTTTTAAAAAAAAAAAATGTTAGGGCACAAAACAATGTTTTTTTTAGCATTTTATAAATCTATTTTTTAAATATATATGATCTTAAAGAATAAAGCATGATTTATTTTTGGAAAACTTTACTTTAAACCCCCATGTTCTAAATACATTTGGATTAACCCTTGGAAGTTAAATGGAACACTCCTGATCTCCAACAAAAATTTTGGGAAAAGCATTGAAACTCAACAAACATTTTCCATAAATCAACAACCAATTTACCCGATCAAACAACGATTTTGATTAAAATCTGGTTTGAGCAGAAATTATATGTAATAAAGAGATCATAGGATTCGGGATTAGCAACATGTAATAAAATTGGTAGCTTGATAAAAATAAGGAGTCGAGAGGGTAGTATATAAAAATATAATGAAGTTTAGCTGAAACTAATCCCAAGCCTATGTCCTCAAGAAAAGTTCAACAGATCGACGGGATCTTTATATTTATGAAAAATATAAGATCTTTCGGAAATTTTTCTGTCTACTTACAAGCTCTCATACTATCAAGATCTTGTCTCTTTCCCCATGAAAAATGAAGGTATTTATAGATATAGATTTTGGTAAAAATCACAATCATGGTGAAACCAGTATTATGTGATTTCCTTGTATAGCTTGAATGGAAAGTCATGATAATTCATGATTTAAGAGAAATAGAGTTCAAATAGAAGTTTGATTGTAAGCTGGATTGGTCATGCGATAGATATTGGGAAAACATTCTAATTCTCGCAATGTGTTGTTTAAGAAACAAAGATAAAACAATTATACTAGAATGAGAAGAAGAGAAAAAGAAACATAAGATTTATGTGGAAAACCCTTCGATATCAAGGGAAAAACTACGCGGTAAACTTCGAATAACTTCCACTATAATAAAGTAGAATTACAAACCTCTCTCAGAACTCACTAGAGTATGTCTCTTACGAGAACAACATTCTTAAATAAATACTCTCTCTATAAAGGCTCACTAAAGGATGACTCGCTCTTTTAGATCATCTCCACCTTTAAGCCCATCTCCCTTTATAGGTATATAAGGTTACCAAAATCCTGAATATTTTTAAGATTAGTGATTTAGAACTATAATAAATCTATAGTTACCGACGCCATGAATATTTCCATGATGAGCGATTTGGAAATATAACAAATTTACAGTTACCAATGCCATTAATATTTTCACAATGCATATTTTGGAAATATAACAAACTTGAAGTTACTAGTGCCATGAATGCTTTCAAAATGAATGCTTTAGAAATACAACAAATATGCAATTACCAATACCATGTTATATTTCCAAAATATTCATCTTGGAAATATTCATGACATTAGTAACTGCATATTTATTATATTTTCAAGGCATTGGAAATATTAATAGTTTTGGTCGTATGCCTATAAAAGGGAGGTGGGTTTAAAGGTAGAGATGATAAAAAAAAAAAAAAAAAAAAGCGAGTCATCCTCTAATGTTCACATAGAGAGTGTTATCCAAGAGTATTATTCTCTTGAGAGATGTTCTTTAGTGAGTTCAAAAGAGGCTTTTCTCGTTTTACTCTATTATATTGGAAGTTATTTAGAGTTTCTCTTATAGTTTTTCTCTTCATATCAAAGTATTTTTCACATAAATCTTGTGCCTTATTTTCATTCTTGTGTTATTGTTTTCTCTTTATTTATCACTCAATGCTTTGCAGAAATTAGAGTATTGTTCCCAAAAAGTAGTATCAGAGTGAGATTCATTATTATTCTTGTTTTAAGATGGAGATATCCACCATCGGAGCTAAGATGTTAGCTTGGAGGATAACAACTGGATGATTTGGAAGGCAAAGATAGATGACCTTTTCTACTGTAAATATCTCTATGTGCTAGTAGAAAGTGATAATGCTAAGCCATAGGATATATCTATTGATGATTGGAAGAAACTCAATTGCAAAACCATCGGTACCATTCGCAATGGGTGGATGATAGTATTTTCCTCCATATGTCGAATAAGATTTCGGCAAGTAGTCAAGAAATTAAAAGATCTCTATGAAAGATACACTGCTGACAACTAAGCTTTCTTAATTAGGAAGCTTGTCAACTTGAAATTCAAAGAAAGAGGCTTTATTGCCAAGCACCTAAATGAGACTCAAAGTATCGTGAACTAGTTGGCTTCCATAAAAATGATGTTAGATGATGAACTTCAAACTTTATTACTGCTTAGCTCGTTACTAGATAGTTGGAAGACTTTTATGATTTCTCTTAGCTTTCTTAGTAACTCCACTCCCGATGGGGTCGTATCCATGAGTCAAGTTATAAGCAGTCTTTGAATGAAAAAATTAGGAGAAAGCCATTAGATTCTTGGTCTTGTTAATGAAAACTAGAAGAGAAGTAAAAACATACATCCTCAAAATAGAGATCAAAACCAAGAAATGATATCTTTTATTATATGTGGCAAAAATGGACATATGAAGAGGAAATATCACAAACTCAACCAAGAGCTGAAAGAAAAATCTAATGAGAAGACAAAAATCAAAGAGAGTACAGCAGCGACACTAACTATAACAATGTACTTTTACTTATATGCAAAGAAGATTGTTCCAATCTTGCCTGCCAAAACTCAAAATGAGTAATTGACTCCGGTGCCTCTTACTATGTGATATCCTTAGAAAAACTTTTTTATTTCACTTCAAGGAGGTAATCATGGTTTTGTTAAGATGGGTAAAAAGAAAAGAAATTTTTAAGATAGATGACATATGTATCACTATAATTATCAGGGTAAAAATAGTTCTAAAAAATGTGATTTATGTTCCTGATGCTCTTTGCAGGCAACTTAGATGAAGATAGATACACAACAATTTTGGTAAAAGATGCTGGAAGCTTACTAAAGAATCACTTGTAGTAGTAAATGGTAATAAAAAATTTGCTATTTATAAGACTCAATTGCTTTTGGAGAAATGTGGAACCCACACAATTGAGCAAAATTTCTATGGACTTGTGGCACATGAGCGAAGAGGGATTACAAACTCACATATAATGATAATTGCTAACTAACTTAAACGGTACTATTTTATCATATTATGATTAGTATTTAAGTGGAAAGCAGCAAAGAGTAGTTTCTGTTAGAAATGCTAATAAAAAGAAGGGGTTTTTATATATTGATCCCTTAATTCTTTTAAAATTGAATGTCAATCCCTTAAAACTTCATATTTTGATTTTAGTCCCCCAAAATATTTAATTTACACTGTTTTATTCTCTCCGTTACTTATTCCGTCAAAATAAACCCTGCTTTTTTATTTTTTTTATTTTTATATATTAGTAAAATGACATAAATACTCATGACTTTGTTAGAAAGGTTAAATGAGAACTCTCAAATCTCTCCTTTCACCTCCTCACTGACTTCCCCTCCTTTCCCTCTCTCAAGCTCTCCTATTACCCCAACCCCACTAACCCTAACTATGATACAGGAAATCTCAATCCCTTCATCCTCACCCTCAAAAGAGGAACCCAACCAGAGAGAGAGAGAGAGAGAGAGATTGAGGATGGAGAGGGAAATCCAATCAAGAAGAGAGAGAGACAGAGGTTGAGCATGGAGAGGGAAATCCAACCAACAAGAGCTGGAGAGAGGAGGGAAATAACTGACTTTTTCCTCCATTTCTAGGAATATAAAGGGTATAAAGGGCCAAAAAGTTAACTTGGCTAACAGAAGTGACCCAGCGGGACTAAAATGGTGTAATTTAAATATTTTGGGAGACTAAAATCAAAATATGAAGTTTTGAGGGATCGATATTTAATTTTTAAAGAATTAAGGGATCGATATGTAAAAACCCCTAAAAAGAAAAATAACATTTTAGATTTGGTTTACTTGGATGTGTGTGGATGTCGAAATATGAAAATAGTTGGTGGGGCTTCTTATTTGTGAATATCATAGATGATGCATCTAGAAAATTATAATCTACGTGCTAAAATTCAAATGTCAAGTCTTTGAAGTTTTTAAAGTTTTTAACGCAAAGATTGAAAGAGAAACTGGAAAACTTTTGTAGTGTAATCACACAGATAATAGGGGTGAGTATACTTCAAAGATATCTGATGATTATTGCCCTAAACATGGTATTAGATACCAAAAGTCTATCCACATGCACCACAGTACAATGGAGTTGCAGAAAGAATGAACTGTCACAATTGTAGAAAGAATTAAGAGTGCTATCTTTACCTAAATTATTTTAGGGAAAAGTAGTACGGACTTCTTGTTATTTATTAATTTATCCACATTTGTCTCTTTAAATGGTAATGTTTTTGAAAGGACTTGAGTAGGTAAGGATGTCTCCTATTCTCATATGCGAGTGTTTAGATGCAAACATTTGCACATGTGTGTAAATAGCGAAGGTCTAAACTTGATGTCAAGGTAACACAATGTATCTTCTTCGATTGTGAAATGATGAATTTGGTTATAAATTGTAGTATCCTGAAAATAGAAAAATTATCAGAAGTACAAATATAATTTTCTGTCAGGATAAAACATTAAATAACTTTGAAAAGGTTGTATAGCCACATAATATTGACATCTTTCTGGAGTATATCACTACATATTTACCTATGACAAATCATGATCATGAGGATATACATGAAGAAGATAGTGAAATGTATGAGGAAAATGAAGAAGTGGAGCTTCCAATTCCAAATTGGGGAAGCAACATTCATTGATGAACCACAAGAATTTTAATTGAGAAGGTCAAAAGGGATTTGAAAAGTTTCAACTAGATATCCTATTACTTAGTACTCTATGAATATTGATGTAGGTGAACCAAAAATATACATAAACCTAGCTCCACAAGCAAAAAGACAAGTGGAAGAAAGCTATGCAAGAGGAGATCGATTCCTTGCATAAGAACAAAACATATGATTTGTTAGAATCTCCAAAGGATCAAAATTCTTGAATAACAAATGGGCCTTCAATTTAAAGAACAATGGAGAGAAAGAAGTCAAGTACAAAGCTCGCCTAGTGGTGGAAGCTTTCGAACAGAAACAA
>JAYEPQ010000015.1:7990922-8013422 GCA_036321105.1 Dracaena cambodiana
CAAAAAGCCCTCAAAGCCAAAGCCCGCCTTGGACGCAAGGCTATGGTCCCTCGCAAACTGGCTCGCGCTAATTGTGAGACCAGTTATTATCGCGTTAAACGCGAAGCGACAACTTGCGTGAATCGCAAGGAAAAGTCAGCGTGTGATTTTCCGTGCGAGACTATTACTGAGCTTAGCGAGAAACATGAAACTAGTAAGATTTGCGCTAGTCGCAAAATTTCTGACACTCGCGAGAAACGCGAGTATAAAATCTCTTTAAAACCAGCATGTGGTTTTCCATGTGAGGCTACTACTGGGCTTAGCGATAAACGCGAAGCCAGTAGCACTTGCGAGAAACGTAAGACTTTTGATACTCGCGAGGAACGCGAGGATAAAATCACTTTAACGCCAGCATGTGATTTTCCATGCGAGGCTACTACTGGGCTTAGCACTAAACGCGAAGCCAGTAACACTTGCAAGAAACGCAAGACTTTTTACACTCGCGAGAAACGCGAGAATAAAAATTTCTTACAGCCAGCGTGTGATTCTCCACGTGAGGCTAATACTGAGCTTAGCGAGAAACGCGAAGCCAGTAGTACTTGCGAGAAACGCAAGATGCCTCACCTCCGCATAAATTGCGAAGATGATTGGCAGATTATCGTCAATAGTAAAAATAGCGCTAGACGCGAAGTTATGACTTGTGTTAGTCACAAGAATAAGCCAGCGTGCAGGAATTTTCTTTCAAGCTGGGCTAAGATTCCAGAAGGTAAACTTCTGAAGAAACGCCATGCCAGCGTAAAATGCGAGACTAGCGTACCAAAACGCGGAGCTATTCTTCACGCCTGCGACACAAAACACGAAGATAACTTTCAGCTCCGTGCTCCAAAACGCAAAGCTATTTCTCAGCCCACGTAGGTCAATCTGAATACAAAATCAGGGCTAATTGTCGCATCAATGGACCAGAACTAGACTCCAGTGATCTCAAGAAGTTTCAGTGGGCTCTTGGACCCTCTCAACAGATGACTGGACCGCACAACTCCATGACTAAAGTCACCGACCTCAGGGAGTACTTAACCAAGAAGAGAAGCATAGAACAAGTTCAAACCGAATCTTCTTGTCATTGCCAACAACTTATGACAGCGGTATCCGCTGTAATAGATAATTGTTGCTGCAATAAGAATAGGGTATCGGTGTTTGATCGATTAACCGAGTCGGACAAAAATTCTGCTAAGAAAACGAAAGCTACTCTCCAAAAAGAATGGAGAATTGTAACCTCCAATATGGTCGGAAAGGGGAAGAAGATTGTAGAGACGTATGATGATTCAGAATCAAGTGATGAGGAACCCCATCACAACACCCGACTTAAGTCAGGAGCTGTCCCTCCTCGAAACTATAAGAAATTTGCAAAAGGTTCTTATGACGACGACAGTGATAACTCAGCTATAACTTCACCTCGTTCCTCTGCATCATCTTGGCTACAAAAGTCAGCGTCACATATGGCGGATAAATCTGACGACATCGATCAAAGATTTGAAGCCCAAGAAAAGATGATTCGAGAGCAACAAAAGACAATTGAAGATCTTAGAATGATGCTCTCGAAAGTAGTCGAGAATACTCAGAAGATTGTTGAAGATAACGCTAAGAAAGAAAAAGAAACCTTGTTCAACAAACTGAACGAGGAAGATAAAGAAGAGAAAGCCCACTCAACACATGAGGACGAGGACAAATATTCTTTTCATGATCCATATGAAGAGAAAATTGAGAAATTGCAAAGTCAACTCGAAGCGCTAATGCACAAGAAGGAGTTGAAAGAATCAGGGGTATCAAGACCATATCCACCTGAATGGGATCTGGCACCCTACCCAGAGAAATACAAGCCGCTCAAATTAGAGCCATATAACGGGAAGGGGTCTCCCAGTCAACACATTTATTATTTCTTGTCCCAAGCAGGATATTTGATGGGCAATGACCCAGTAATGGCCAAGGTATTCGCAAGTATCTTGCGAGAGCAAGCCTTTACTTGGTTTATACAGCTGCCCTCCAGGTACTATTAATACCTGGTTTGATGTGGAGAAACTATTTCTCTCACGCTTCTTTGAGGATGATACCGAAATTACCGTTCATTCCCTCCTTGCGACTAAACAAGGAGAACAAGAAACCGTCAAAGACTTCATAGAAAGGTTCCGGGAGAAGTCCGTGCATTGCAAATACGGAATGGTCCAGGAAACTCTAGTCGAGACATGTCGACATAATCTTAAGACTAACGTGCTCCTAAAAATGGGGGTTGTAGAGTCTAGGACATGGAGAGATTTGCTCAAACAGGGAGAGCAAACCGAAGATTTGATTTGCCGAGTTGAAAAGTCTCGTGGATCAAAAAGTACTGGAAGTAGTAGGCTATACGCCCAAAATAACAATAAAAATAAAGGTAAAGCGGCAATGGCATCAGAGACAGCTCCACAAAAAACAAATCCTCCAAGCCCATACCCCAAAATCAAAAGGGCACAAGGCAAAATAGGTCTCAACAGGAGAGGACCTATACTTTCAAGGCATAACAGACGCCCACCCTCTTTCACCTCCTCCTTAGGAAGGGAATGTTGAAACTTCCGGAGAATAGGAAACCGGAGGACGCTGGTAAGACCAACGACCCCAACTATTGTCTCTACCACCGGAATATTGGATACCCTACTAGAGATTGTTACCCTCTAAAGAACAGAATCCAAGCACTGATAGAGGCTGGAGTTCTGAAGCTTAAAGAGGAACAAAAAAAAGTCACGGCCAATATGGCAACCATAGTAGTTGGAACCCACGAGTTCCCTGCAGGGGTAACCCCAATTCCAAAGGGGAAATTGGTTACAAAAAACCATGACCCGCACAATAAGACTCAAGAAGGACTTGTCCCCGTGACAACTCAAAAGGGGGAAGTTATGTGAGTCCACCCTGATTTACTACAGGATGAACAGTGGACTACCACAGGGGATCAAAGGAAAAAGCGGACTGTTAATGCCATCTCCGCAGAGATAAAGGAAGAATATATAGTTTCGGGAGCCTTCACAGATTCTGAAGAAGAGCCCGAAAGAATGGCCACTCATCAAGATGGGGTGAGCCATACCTCAAGGATTACACCAGAGTAGACCCAAAGAACATATACGGGAAACTCGCGAAGCCCACAAAATAAAAGGGACTTCGTTTCCAGAAGAATCCTGTTAGAAATGAAGAGGCGAAGGAGCCTACCTTCAAATTCGATATAATCGCTCAGTTAACGAATATCCCAGCACGAGTAACGCTTTACGAATTGTTGAGATTATCAAAATCAATACGTGAAGTATTAAGAGAGGCTCTGGCAAACTCTGAGTCATTTTTGGCTCAGATCGTCGAGCCGGCCGATCAGAAACAGGACTCTTGCCCCAGCTGTCATCAAGTAAGGAGGCAGGTCCCACAAATTACCTTCTCTCCGGAGGACATGCAGGTAAGGAATATAAAGCATAATAGGCCTTTATATTTCACTGGATATGTCGGATCCACCAGGTGGAACGCATTCAAATCGATCCGGGGTCTGCACTAAGCGTTATTCCCAAAAGGCTAATGCAACTATTGGGAATATCCCCTCATCGTTTGACGCCTACAAATACTACTATCTACGGATTCAATGCTAACAACAGCTGTCCTCTTGGCAAAATCTGACTGCGGTGCCAAATTGGAGATTTAAGGACGGAGGTTACATGCTACGTTATAGATGCAGATACGTCTTATAATATCTTGTTGGGACGACCTTGGATCTACGCATATATGATAGTACCGTCGACTCTCCACCAGTGTATGAAGTACTATGACGAACAAGGAGAAGTCCGAACACTAGTTGCAGATAGGCAACTATTCAAGGGACTAGAGAATTACTTCACGGACGCCAGGCTCTACAAACAAGTCCATGAGGTCCCGTACGACAATCGCAGCAGGCTTCAAAAGCCCGATGATAGCGGCAATGAAGCCGACACGGAGTACGAGTCTCCCGAAGATAACGATGGGGGTGATTATGAAATCAACCCTCACATAGATTTTAATTTAAATTTTGATAGTAATGTAGCTGATGTAGTAGAGAGTGAGTGGGTTATCAATGAAAATATAAAGTTAGCCTACGAGCCTGCTATAGCTACTGAGTCTGAACCCTCTTGTACTTCCACTGAAGTGGATGGCCTGTTCGAACTTGAAGTTTTGGCGGCATACCATTTGCCCCTCAGGTCATCTCTCCTCTCTCAATAAAAAATAACTAAGCGACAAGGTCACTTCTTTGAGGTGCCTCCTCGATAGGGGTCTCAAAAGCCGATCATGTTCGGCAAAGTAATTACATCACCTTGATAAAGACAAAGCAGTGAAAGTGATGAACAAACATCACCTCAATTTCACTTATATAAACAGAAATCCCGGCAAATGATGGAGAAAATGTGTTATAATTTTACTCAGAAACCGAAATTAAACTTTGGAAAAGCGCGACGGAATCTCATACCCTCATTTAGACCGAGAGGAAAGAGCCCAGACTATTATCAAAAGACTCGCAGGGGATTAGGCTATGTATCTACTCCTCCCTTACCACCATGCCACAATGAGGATAGATCTTCATCCAATGAGGATTTAAACCCACTTGACCATGACTCGGATCAAAATACCGGCACTTGGTTTCAATCTTTGGCAGCCAATATGGTTTCAGCCGCACTGGAAAGCGACGAGGAACCAATTGATGTTCAAGATGATTCCTGGGCTAAGCATATGGACACTCTCTGGGATGTCCACTTTTAACAACATGACCCGCCCACAGAAGACAAATTGGTACAAGTTAACATGGGAACGGAAGAAAACTCGAAACCCATCTTCATAAGCTACACGTTAACTCTCTTCGAAAAAGAGGAACTTATATCTCTTATCAAAGAGTATATAGACGTGTTCGCATGGAATTATGAAGACATTCCTGGGCTTGATCCTCAAATTGCCACGCACCGGTTAAATATTAAAAAAGATGCCAGACCAGTTAAACAACAGCAAAGGCGCTTTCGACCGGAATTGATGGAGGCAATAGTTGCCGAGGTCAACAAGCTTATAAAATACGGATTCATCCGTGAAGAGCAACATCCTGATTGGGTGGCTAACATAGTGCCGGTTCGTAAAAAGAACGGCAAAATCCGAATATGCATCGATTTTATAGATCTGAATGTTGCATGTTTTAAGGATGAATTTCCACTCCCCATCACCGATGTGATGATTGATAATACTTGCGGTTATGAGAAGATGTCCTTTATGGATGGCTTCTCAGGCTATAACCAGATTAAAATGCACCCAGATGATAAAAAGCACACGGCTTTCAGAATGCCGCTAGGGGTATACTGTTATACGGTGATGCCTTTCGGATTGAAGAACGCCGGTGCCACCTACCAACATGCAATGAGTGTCATATTCAAAGAACACCTGCGCAAAATGGTAGAGTGTTATGTGAATGACTTAGCGGTCAAAAGCAAGAACAAAGAAGATCATCTTTATGATTTAAGAACGGTCTTCGATCTTATGCGAAAACATCATCTGAAGATGAATCCCACTAAGTCTTTTATGGGGGTGTCCAGCGGGAAATTCGTTGGGTTCATAATAACCTCAAAAGGAATTTTCCTTGACCCCGAAAAGATGAAAGCGATTAGCGAAATGCCACCACCCCGCAATCTTAAGGAATTAAGGAGGTTACAAGGAAAGTTAGCCTATATCCGGTGCTTCATCTCCAATTTATCAGGACGATGCCAGCCATTCTCTAAACTCATGAAAAAGGGGATTTCTTTCATATGGGATGAGGCATGTCATCAGGCATTTGACGATCTCAAAGAATATCTCACTAAACCTTCTGTTCTTATGGCACCGGTCCCTGGGCAGTTATTTCTTATATATATATGGGCCATGGATGATACTTTAGGAGCGTTACTTGCTCAATATAATGAGCATGGCCATGAACATGCTCTTTATTACTTAAGCAGGACAATGATCGGAGCCGAGCGTCGGTATACTCCGATCAAAAAAGAATGTTTAGCCCTAGTGTTCGCTGTTCAGAAAATGCGACACTATCTTTCAGGGCAAACGATACATGTCATATCACGGGTTATGTAATACCCCAAATTTTGAGCTACTTGTATTGCTAGTGGTACCGAATAAGTCAACCGAAATCAATTTTGGACACCGAAATAACTTTCAGTTAACATAACATTAAATCCACAAATTCAAATGATATTCGGTCTTCGCGATTATTAGTTTTGTAATATTTAGGATTTTTGGAGATTTTTCTTACGAGGCCGAAAAATACTCCCAAAATTGTTAATTTAATAAAATTAAAATTATCCTTCTAATTGCTTCAGAATTTCGGTTCATTTATTCCAGACATCGAAATAACAAACGGATAATTTTGTAGTGTTTCTCTCGTCGAGCACTACGTCCTACATAAATTTGATAGTATTTGGAGAATATTACAAGAAACCAAAATTATTAAATTATTAAATAAATAAATAAATTAAAATCAATGAGCTGTCGGATTGTGAAGAGGGTGGCAAACCATTTGATTGTGCTGTCGAGTGGAAAATTAGTGTGGCAAGTTAGGAGGCTAACGTGGGTGAACAGATAAATTATTAAAATTACAAATTTACCCTTAATTATTTTCTTCGTAAACTCTCCACTACTTTTCTCCCTCACTTCTCATTTCTTCCCCTCTTGGCCAGACCAACAGCAGAGGAAAATGAATCCTCTCGACCAAAATCAACAGCAAAGAAAAAAAAAAGAAAAGGAAAAATCAAACCGAAATGAGGATTTGAACCCAATATTCAAGATCAAACTGAGTTAATAATACTGCTATTTTCGTTCATTTCCTTATTTTATTCTATTTCCATTCGTTTCGTTATTTAATTTACATTTGTATACGTAAATTATTTTTTTAAAAATGTTTGATTCATATTTTTTATTATTAATTGATATTAAGAACTAAAACAAATTATTAGGTCAATTTTGATATATATAAATATTATTACGTTTGTTTATTTTTGGTTTTAAAAAAAAGAAAAGAAAAAAAAATACACACGTTGAACTTAGGCATGCAAAATAAAAGTTACATGCAAAAAAAAAAAATAATAATAATAAAACTTTTGCATGGAAAGCAGTTGGGTCGAAGTTGGGCCGAAGAGATAGGAAAAGAAAAAAAAAGGGAGAAAGAGTTCATGGGCCTGGCCCAGCCCAGAAGGAAAAAAAACAGAAAAAGAAAAGAAAAGAAAATAGTGAATTGGGCTTGGCCCGGCCCAAAGAAAATAATAAAAAAGAAAAAGAAAAGAAAAAGAGAGAGAGATCATGGGCTTGGGCTGCAGAAAAAAAATAAAAGAAAATAAAAGAAATAAAACTAGGCTTGATGGGTTTGGGCCAGGAAAAAAAAAACAATAATAACAGTAGGTCTGGGCCTGACAGAAAGAAAAGAAAAATAAAATAAAAAAATAAGTGAGAATTTAGCGGGCTTGGACTGGACAGAAAAGAAAAGGAAAAATAAAATTAAAATAAAAATATGAAAAAGTGAGAATTTAGTAGGTTTGGGTTTGATGGATTAAATGATTGAGGGAATTGAATTGGACTTGGTTTGAATTAATTGGACATAATTGATAAATTAATAATAGTAATAAATTAGATTTTAATTAAAAAAAAATGTATATTAATATATATAATTGAGCCTAGAAATGTAATAAATACATACATTGGGTTTAAAAATAATGCAGTATTATTATATGATTCACTTGATTCCCAAATTGGGTTATTAATTGACACTGAGAATGAAACCAGATTATTGTAATATTTTTTATGATATATATTGTGATACAATTGTGCACTAACATCTATCATGTTACAAGTCATGTGCCTTGATATTACAAATCATGTGTACTAATATCATGCGTTAATTTATCATGCTACAAGTCATGTATTTTACATGTCATGAGTTTTGATATTACAAGTCATGTGTTTTACATGTCACGTGATTTGATATTACAAGTCATGTATTTTAATATCACAGATCATGTGTTATGATACTATATATCATGTACAGTCATGGAAATGCAAGAATGTTATCATAAATTGAAAAATAATTAAAAAAAATTATAAAATTTTTATTTGCATAATTCATTATGAACACGGGAATGGAGAAACTACATGATGGATAAGAACTGTATTGTACAAGGATTTTGTTGGCTAACTTCTTGATTGAGGTGCTGAGGACTTTTACTACAGCAGCACTGGGTAGTACTGAGCCACCGTCTGATACATGAGTCACTATAAGAGTGATGTCCGTTACTGTTTTACAGTACGGGGTTTGACTTGAACACCTAGCGGTGTGTCATGGTTCAATGCCATGGGTTTGAGGCCGGGTCCAGGGTATGCACGGGCACTTGTACAATACGGAAACTGCGTGCTATCATATCCATTATTTGGTTTCAAATGCTAACAAAGATTTGACTTAGACTTGATATCTTTACAAGATATGATCTTTATATGATATTTACATATTATTTGCAAATGACATATATAATCTTGCTGTTATATTTTTCATTATTCACGTGACTGTTCAACATTATCACGATTTAATTGCATTTTTTTCTGTCTATTAAAAGATATTCCCAATGAAAGCATTTTATTCATTTGCATACTTTTATCTTTAGTACTGTAATAGTACACATATATTTTCCTTGTGTTACTTGCTGGGTTTAATCCCTTGGGTTTCGAACCCAGGTTTAGAAAGCGAAGAAGGAGAACTAGCCCCAATTAAAAAGCCGTATTTCATTGACCAGACCGAGCGACAATAGGCAAGTGAAATACTTTCTAGAGATCTTTGTATATTTTGTTTATATTTTCTTTTGTCTGGGCACTGCTTGCTCTTTTGATTCTTTTGTGTTTATATTTAAAGCAGTGTGCCATGTTATGTAATGATGTTTATTTCTGGGTTTGCATGTTCCATTTTGAAAACGTGAGATCCTATTCTCCTAACCATGAGACTAATCTGGAATCTGGAATGTCACCTGCACGTCAAAGGTGGGTATTGATCCCCACAGTTGTATGGTTCAATAAACTCGTAGCCTTTATGGATTGGTGATGTGTTTGCTTTACACTTCTTGAATTAATGAATTTTGTAGCTGTAGGGCTAAATATGGATATTAACTTCGGCTGTCACAATGAATAACTACCCTCCAAATTGTTTTAAACTGAGTTGGACCAAGGGACTCCATTTTACAAATTTACAGAATCCTAAAAATTTTCTTTCGGTGAATCCTGAAGTTAATTGCGGTATGCCCGTGTTTATGAGTGGGATCACTTGTTGCCACGAAAGCCTTGTTGCCTCGAAAGCTTTGTTTGTCGAATATATCATTTTGGTAAATATGCCTGCAGCCTTGTAGTGGTGAACTTCTGAAGTAGTGTAAATATGATCCTGTATACAAGACAAGTGTGTCTTCGGACCTTTCCTGAGCAGATTGGAAAACTTTGTTCATGTGGAAGATTTCACTGACGAAAATTATTTGCCATTTGTACCTTATTGTTTTACTTGTAGTTGTACTCTCCATGAGATTGTCATTTCTTTCTATTTGTCTGTACTCTGTAGTAAATTTATGTCTTTGTAGATTCTTTTTGCTTTTTCATGATGTCAAGTTTATTGCTGCGTTTATTTTCTCAGTAACCAAAATCAAAGTCTTCCTGCAGGTTGAGTGCTCTCTCATGGCTGACATGGCAAAAGAGATTGTTGAAGCCAATGGTTTTTCTGATGGTGAATCCTTTTACAATTTGAAAATTATAGATAATTCAAGTCTGTTATGTGTATATTACTGACCTGTACGTTTTTGTCTCTATTTACTGCAGTCATAACAGTTTTGAAGGGAAAGGTTGAAGAGATTGTACTACCAGTTGCACATGTAGACGTTATCGTTTCTGAGTGGATGGGTTATTTTCTATTATTTGAAAATATGTTGAACACAGTTCTTTATGCACGTGACAAATGGCTTGTAAGTGTTGAACCATATCATATGTGTTCTCCCTTGCATCTCAGCTTTTGATCTCTTTCTGATTAGGTTCTGATACTTCCACAAAGCATGTTGTAGTCTAAGGTATAGGTTTTTTTTGTTAGTGTTACCTGGATACATGACACTAAAGTCAAATGTCCAGTGGTGTCCTAACTGACTCAAATTTTAAACCTAGAACAGTGTGTTGTCCCCATATTTAGAGGGGCTATAGTTTCTTTATAGCAATTCTCCTTGTCATATCACTGAGATGGGTAAAATAGAAAGCAACAAATTGATTTTAATGACTGTTTGTTTGGCTCGTTTTACAGTCCTTATTTTGATAGGCTTAATCGATTACAGTAGCTTAGTTGGTTACCATAAAATTTCTTTTGAAAAATTTGTACCTCAACGATAAACTTGACAAATCTTTATGGAAATAAGAATCGAATTATAATGTTTGTTCCATTGCTTATAAATGCATGGCAGTTGAATTCTTTATTCTTCCCTGGTCTTGAACACCCCATGGAAGTTATGTGCTCTGAGCTTTATCACCTATTTAATTATAGTTTCCATGCAGGTTGACAGTGGAATTGTGCTACCAGACAAGGCTTCTCTGTGCTTAACAGCTATTGAGGATGCTGAGTACAAGGATGATAAAATTGAATGTGAGCTCAGTTGATTATTGAAATCTTGTTACTGCATTTTCATGTCCTTCGGATCACCAGCTCTTGTCAAAATCTTTTTCTGTGTTTACCAAGTCGGGAAATGTTTTCCTTGTTCTCATTTGTGCTTTCAGTCTGGAATAATGTATATGGCTTCGACATGAGCTGCATCAAGAAGCTGTCTATGATGGAACCTCTTGTTGACACGGTGGACCAAAAGCAAATAGTCACAAAAAGCCAGTTGCTCAAGGTGATAACTTTTAGTCCATGCTTTCATGTTTGGCCTTTAGTTTTGTGTTCTGTGCAATATTTTTTATATATTTGTTTCCCACTGCAATTTCAGACTATGGACATTTCCAAAATGGCTCCAGGGGTGCTTCTTTCACAGCACCATTCAAACTTGTGGCCGAACGAAATGATTATATACATGCTCTTGTGGCTTATTTCGATGTGTCGTTTACCAAATGTCACAAATTGATGGGATTCTCTACAGGTAACTGTTACATTATCTCTTCTTTTTTCCTTTTTGAACAAGGCCGTAGCCATCCCTGTCCAAATCCCCCCCTTTTGAAGGCCATAGCCTAATGCAATTGGGGTTCAAATCCCTGGCCTTGTAGCTGTAGCATTCTTGGTTCAAGACTCAAATTTACTACTCTTGTGGAAGATTACTTTCCTGCAGAATAAAAATTCATTCTTGAGAGAGTTTATTATATTGAGTTTTGCAGCCTAAATGCATATAGTGAATGACCTTGCATTTTAGGTATCTCAGTTTATATTCTTTCTGTCTATCCTAAATGTCAAGTCTTGAAGTGTCGCCAACTCTTTAATAATGTTATTAGATTCGTGGTACACTTTGGTTTGTGGTATGGATATGGGCACGTGTATGGAGTATGCTACTTTGAGCAGCACACAATACAAACTGGGTAGGTTTGCTTGAATTAGTATTTTGGGTCATGTTGCAATTTGGGGCATGTGTAGGGTTATTCTGATAATTTTGCATCTATACCTTTGTGCATGTTGACATAGGATACATAAATACAATGAACAACAAGAACTAAGCCTTTTATGATTATCTCAAGTATTTTGGGTAGGCTACATGAACTAAAAGAGAATTACGCCAGATTGATCACATGTATGGTCCTTCTCTCTCATTCATTTTGGGCAATACATCTTCATTCAAGCTTTTAACATCCAAATCTTCCCGTATCACCTCTATTCGTGTTTTCTTTGGTTACTCTTTTACTCTTTTAACTTGTCTTCTATTGATAAACCCCACTTGTCAAACTGGTGTATTTATATATCTAAGTTATAAATGATTAAGCCATTATAGACGACTTTCACGCATTTTCCCTCTATGGGGTTACGCCTACCTTAGCAAGAATATACTTATTTCTCACTTTATATCTCTCTTAGTGTTATCACACATTCAACTACACTCATTTTATGAGCGACTCATTTTATGTCAATGATGTTTGTTTACAGTCCAATATTTTATGTTATAACAAAGTTGGCCTAATAACAGTTTTATAAAGTTTTCTCTTCAGCCTTGACGAAATGTATGATCGCATAAAACACTTAATGCACATCATTTCCACAAGTCAGTTTGGATTATATAGTTGACATCATGATCGATATCTCCATCTTTTTGAATAATACAACCATAATAACCTAAAATGATTACTCATTTGCATCTTTCGTCTGTCTAGTGTCACAATATTACAGTCTTGGGTCATTTGTTTACTTAATTTGTACTCTATATACTTTGTTTTGTATCTACTCTGTTTTGAATAGTTTTAGTAAGCTCATCCATCACTAAAGCAAATAAGAATGGATTCAATGCAGATTTTTGATGCAATCCAATTTTGATCGAAAAATCACTTGTTAGGCTGCCACAATATCTGATGTTTTCCACTACTACATTGTATATGTTTTTGATTATGTCAATATACTTGAGGGGGGGTCTCTTTTCCATCAATGTTCACCATATCATCTCTCTCGATAGCTTATCGTAGACTTTTTCTAAATCAGTTAAGATCACATGCAAATCTCTACTTTTTCTCTCGAAATCATAGGATACATTAATACAACGAATTACATTAAATTAAGGCTCAAACTCTGAACTTTAAAACCCAGTGTAAGTTTTGATAATTGCTGAATCAGTCATGAAGAAAAGGCTAAAATGCAACATCGAAATTTACTAAAGAAGCACATTGAGTAAATGGCTCATTGGTGCTCTTTTATTACGGGAATGCACCGTTAACCAGAGTGCACGCACTGGATCACAATTTGAGGGTGGCTAGAGTGAAGTAGATGTCGCAACTCCTTTTGCGGAGTGTTATCTCTTGCAATAAATCGATATATCTAAAGCTGATATTTCCTGACATGCTAGTGCGTCTGGCCTCAACTTTTCTTAAATGGAAATCTCTCTTTATATGATCGCCTATTCCATGATTAACCTTCAAGCTAACAAGCAAATAGCTCCAACTTGATCTAGCTAGGAGATTGGCGTAGGGTGTGGCCCTGCATGCTTTCTCTACGAGGGCCTATTGTGCACTTCAGAAAGTTATAGCAGCGACAAAATTATGCACCATTGCACTGTGATATGTACTTAAACTGTGTCCTGGTTATATCACCTATGTGATAGTCCTAGTTCTTCACCAATGTGAAATATCTAACCTTACGTGTGTAATATCTATCATGTTCCTCTTTTTGAGCGTGGTTTTTTAGTCGTCGTGCATGCATATGGAGCTATTGTTTAGTTCTGACATGTACCTTGATCGGACATTATTTCTGCACTTTTGCCCGTTAAGTGGATTACCTAGAGACCTTGTGATCTCGTTTTGCTGCAGGACCTAAATCCAGGGCAACTCATTGGAAGCAGACGGTTCTGTACCTTGAAGATGTGCTGACCATCTGTTAGGGCAAACCGTAGTTGGCACTATGACTGTTGAGCCCAACAGCAAGAATCGCTGGGATGTTGACATCATGCTGAAGTATTCATTGAATGGACAGCGCTGTCAGGTCTCTCGAACCCAGCATTACAAAATGCGGTGATCTGCATTCTTTTTGGCTCCGTTGCTTGCCTCTCTCTCTCTCTCTCTCTGTTTGCAAGAGAAGCAATGGTAATTATGCTCACTTTTTTGAATTTTTCAAGTTTTATTTCAAGTTTCAGACATGTTATTTATTAATCTGATTGTGACAGTAGTTACGGTTATTCCAATATTCTGTGACTGTTGGGTTGTCTAGTGTAAGTAATAAGTAGCGTCCTCCGTTTTGGGAAGCAGCTGAAAAACGGGGGCGTTACAGGGTGGTATCAGAGCCTAGGTTTAGGTGGAAGACTATATGACTAATGCTACATAAGAACATGTATGTGACTTATTCGTAATAATTTTTTCTTATTCTTTAATATCTATTAGATCTAGTATCGTGCCGTGCTATTATTTCCTATTTGTTTGAGATATCTATCTTGAATTCCTTTTGTCGATTCCTATCTGGACTATCATAGAATGATATCTATCCAATTTTCAATCAATACATCTTTTAATGATTAATGATGAAGAATTTTATGCCAATTTGCTAACTATTAATAGAAATAGATATGATGTCATTCAAGACGTTAAATAGTTAAATAGTTAAATACCTTCCACGCAGTAATAGAATGCAGTAGAAGGAGAGTAATATTTTAGATTCATGATCGCTCAGATTTTGAGTTTATTGGTGAAAGCCAATAGTCAGAATCTAAGATATTTCTAAGAGAAAATGTTTTGGAAGAAATGAAAGTATGAGAAGAAATAATTTTAGTATTATAAACTTTAGACATATTTTCTGAAGAGATACTTGAACTACCACTAGTAAGGACAGTAGAATTTATTATTGATATTCTCCCTGGAGCTGAACCAGTTTGTAGATCACTTTATGGAATGAGGTTGCAGAACTAGAATAAGTTAAGAAATAAGTAGATGGACTATTGAGGTTGAGTTTTGTGAGATCGAATATTTTATTGAGTTCCAGTGTTATTAATAGGAAAGAAGGATGAGAGTAAAAAGTTGTGTGTGGAGTATAGAGGTTTAAAAATAGTAACAATAAAAAAAAATATCCACTTCTTATGATAACTAATCTATTTGATCAATTGGGAGAAGGAAGATAATTCTCCAGGATAGATCTTTATTTGGGATTCTGTCAAGTAAATATCTAAGCAGAAAATATTTCAAAAACTGCATTAGAACCAAATATAGTCACTATGAATAATTGGTGATACTGTTTTCAGTAACTAATACTCCAACAATATTTATAAATTGATAATGTACTAAAAAAAAACCTATGGAAGAATAAGTGTAAAAATATAAAGAAATTTTAGAACACTGAGAATTTTGTAGAATTAGGCAAGTTGAAAGTAAATGATAAGAAATTAATAATAAACTATAATTAAAGAAGACAAATTTTATCATGGCAGAATATGACATTGTATCTTGTTACTCAAGTTAGGCTTATCTTTCCAAATGATTGTCTTATCCATTGCTTTTGTTGACCATTCCCCATTTGACATTTTGTATCTTTCATCTGAATATTATCATAATATGATTCCTGTCTTAAACCTTTTATATATCACAAGTCTTATTAAACTGGCAAGGCAATTGTAGAGATGTATTCTCGGGCGCCAGCAATTGCAGTCGCTTAATAAGATCGTTGTATGTGATTAAATTTTGTAACTAGTCATGAATTCATTTCTTATTTTGTGTCCCTACCATTTATAGTCTTGTTACATCGATATTATAATAGTTCATATTTTTTTTTTCATTTCTAGAGTCGATTACAACATGTAATAGGATCTTGAAAAAAAAAACTCTACAAAAATATTTATCACATGTATCTTACACATAATTTAATCAGGATGGCGTGGCACTCCAAATTAGTAGCAGTTATTCCTGATTAAATTTTATCTCACTTTTGTGTTCCTTCACCTAAATAAATCTTCAAGAATAAATTGAGAATTTTGTCTATCAATTATCATTCCTATAAAAAAAACGGAAGTCGTTCATGATATATTATATATCTCAATATTAAGAAAGCGCTTAGCTGGAAGTATAAAATAATGAATCTATCAAAAGTAAAATTGAGATCATGATTAAAATATGAGAAGTGACATGTAACAATCATTAACCGACGGGAGAAGTCTTAAAGGATAAAGTAATATTATTAGTTCTTATTTCATGGAATGTACAATCACCACGAGATTCAACTTGGGAGCTTGAAAAGAACATCAGGACAAAATATGCATATCTTTCCTCATGATCAAAAACACCAATTAAATTTCGAGGACGAAATTTTTTATTAGGTGGGTAGGATGTAATACGCCAAATTTCGAGCTACTTGTATTACTAGTGGTACCGAATAAGTCAACCGAAGTCAATTTGGGACACCGAAATAACTTTCGGTTAACATAACTTTAAGCCCACAAATCCAAATGATATTCGGTCTTCGCGATTATTAGTTTTGTAATATTTAGCATTTTTAGAGATTTTTCTTACGAGGCCGAAAAATACTCCCAAAATTGTTAATTTAATAAAATTAAAATTATCCTTGTAATTATTTCGAAATTTCGGTTCATTTATTCCGGACATTGAAATAACAAACGGATAATTTTGTAGTGTTCCCCTCGTCGAGCACTACGTCCTACATAAATTTGATGGTATTTGGATAATATTACAAGAAACCAAAATTATTAAATTATTAAATAAATAAATAAATATATAAATTAAAATCAATGAGTTGTAGGATTGTGAAGAGGGTGGCTGACCATTTGATTGTACTGTCGAGGGGAAAATTAGTGTGGCAGGTTAGGAGGCTAACGTGGGTGAACAGATAAGTTATTAAAATTACAAATTTACCCTCAATTATTTTCTTCATAAACTCTCCCCTACTTTTCTCCCTCACTTCTCATTTCTTCCCCTCTCGGCCAAACCAACAGCAAAGGAAAATGAATCCTCTCGGCCAAAATCAACAACAAAAAAAAAAAAAAAAAAAAAAAAATCAAACCGAACCGAGAATTCGAACCGAATATTTAAGATCAAACCGAGGCAAGTAATACTGCTATTTTCATTCATTTCGTTATTTTATTCTATTTTCCTTCGTTTCGTTATTTAATTTACATTTGTATACGTAAATTATTTTTTTAAAAATGCTTGATTCATATTTTGGATTATTAATTGATATTGAAAACTAAAACAAATTATTAGGTCAATTTTGATATATATAAATATTATTATGTTTTGTTTATTTTTGGTTTTAAGAAAAAAGAAAAGAAAAAAAATACACACGTTGAACTTAGACATGCAAAAATAAAAGTTACATGCAAAAAAAAAAAAAAATAATAATAATAAAACTTTTGCATGGAAAGCAGTTGGGCCGAAGAGATAGGAAAAGAAAAAAAAATACAGAGAAAGAGTTAATGGACCTGGCCCAGCCTTGAAGAAAAAAAAACAGAAAAAGAAAAGAAAAGAAAATAGTGAATTGGGCCTGGCCCGGCCCAAAGAAAATAATGAAAAGAAAAAGAAAAGAAAAAGAGAGAGAGATCATGGGCTTGGGCTGCAGAAAAAAAAAATAAAAGAAAATAAAAGAAATAAAAGTAGGCTTGATGGGTTTGGGCCAGGAAAAAAAACATAAAAACAATAATAACAGTAGGTCTGGGCCTGACAGAAAAGAAAAGAAAAATAAAATAAAAAAATAAGTGAGAATTTAGTGGGATTGGGCTGGACAGAAAAGAAAAGGAAAAATAAAATAAAAATAAAAATATTAAAAAGTGAGAATTTAGTAGGCTTGGGTTTGATGGATTAAATGATTGAGAGAATTGAATTGGACTTGGCTTGGATTAATTGGACATAATTAATAAATTAATAATAGTAATAAATTAGATTTTAATTAAAAGAGAAATGCATATTAATATATATAATTGAGCCTAGAAATATAATAAATGCATACGTTGGGTTTAAAAATAATGCAGTATTATTATATGATTCACTTGATTACCAAATTGGATTATTAATTGACACTGAGAATGAAACCAGATTATTGTAATATTTTTGATGATATGCATTATGGTACAATTGTGCACTAATATCTATCATGCTACAATTCATGTGTTTTGATATTACAAATCATGTGTACTAATATATAATGCGTTAATTTATTATGCTACAAGTCATGTGTTTTACATGTCCTGAGTTTTGATATTACAAGTCATGTGGTTTACATGTCATGTGATTTGATATTACAAGTCATGTGTTCTAATATTACAGATCATGTGTTATGATACTATATGTCATGTACAGTCATGAAAATGCAAGAATGTTATCATGAATTGAAAAACAATTAAAAAAATATTATAAAATTTTCATTTGCATAATTCATTATGAACACGGGAATGGGAGAAACTACATGATGGATAAGAACTGTATTATACAAGGATTTTATTGGCCAACTTCTCGATTGAGGTGCTGAGGACTTTTACTGCAGGAACACTGGGTGGTACTGAGCCACCGTCTCATACATGAGTCACTATAAGAGTGATATCTGTTACTGTTTCATAGTACGGGGTTTGACTTGAACACCTAGCAGTGTGTCATGGTTCAGCGTCATGGGTTTGAGGCCGGGTCCCGGGTATGCACGGGCACTTGTACAATACGGAAACTGCGCGCTATCATATCCATTATTTGGTTTCAAATGCTAACAAAGATTTGACTTAGACTTAACATCTTTATAAGATATGATCTTTAGATGATATTCACATGTTATTTGCAAATGACATATATAACCTTGCTGTTATATTTTTCATTATTCACGTGACTGTTCAACATTATCACGATTTAATTGCATTTTTTTTGTTTATTAAGAGATATTCCCAATGAAAGCATTTTATTCATTTGCATACATTTATCTTTAGTACTGTAATAGTACACATATATTTTCCTTGTGTTACTTGCTGGGTTTAATCCCTTGGGTTTTGAATCCAGGTTTAGAAAGCGAAGAAGGAGAACTAGCCCCAATTAAAAAGCCGTATTTCATTGACCAGACCGAGCGACAATAGGCAAGTGAAATACTTTCTAGAGATCTTTGTATATTTTGTTTATATTTCCTTTTGTCTGGGCACTGCTTGCTCTTTTGATTCTTTTGTATTCATATTTAAAACAGTGTGCCATGTTATGTAATGAACTCTTTGTATAAATAAAATTATTTCAAGTTTCAGACATATTATTTATTAATCTGATTGTGGCAGTAGTTACGATTATTCCAAGATCCTGTAACTGTTGGGTTGTCTAGTGTAAGTAATAAGTAGCGTCTTCCATTTTGGGAAGCAGCTGAAAAATGGGGGCGTTACAGGTTAACCCCTTGAAAATTCTGATGACAAAATCAGGGTCCTTGAACGGCCGATTGGCGAAATGGGCACTGCTACTATCGCCATATGATATACACTTCGTCCCTCAAAAAGCCATGAAGGGACAGGCGATTGCCGATTTCCTTGCAGACCATCCAATTTGATCCAATTCCAAACAGATGTCAGAGGTCAACACAGTTAGTAAAGAACAGCCATGACAAATGTTCTTTGATGATGCTGCCAGACGGTCTGCCGCTGGAGTGGGGGTTGTGCTAATATCCCAACATAAACATATATTGCCTAACAGTTACTCATTAACAGAACCGTGCACGAATAATGTGGCGGAATATAACGCGCTCATTATCGGCTTAAAAATGGCTCTGCAACTGGGGGTGAACTATCTAGAGATATATGGAGACTCTAAGCTCATCGTCAACCAGATGACGGTGAGTATGAAGTCAGACATGAAGCCCTCATCCCCTATCATCAGCTAGTCATTGAGCTAGCAGGATATTTTGAATAATTTTATATATATCATATATCTCGGAATGAGAACGTCTATGCAGATGCTCTTGCTGCGTTAGCTGCAACATTGGCGATCCCGCCGGGTGAAGCTAAAAGCATCACTATTGGTAGCAGAGAACTCCTCTATCCAGATACGGTATTTCAAGCCAAAGAGGTGTGCCAGACAGGCTTAATTCTGGAACCCCATGATTGGTGATTTCCATTTATAGATTACGCCCTACATGGGATACTACCAGAGGATCCAAAGGAGGCCGCGTCGATAAAAAGGAAGGCCCCGAGATTCTACTTTGATCGTACACTTCAAACTTTGTACAGAAAATCAAATGATGGTTTGCTGCTACGCTGCATATCAAAAGCAGAAACAGATGAAGTGCTGAGGGAAACACATGATGAAGTGTGTGGAGCTCATCAGCCCGGTCCAAAACTCGGAGACCGCATAAGAAGGTTGGGATACTACTTGCCGAAGATGATTACAGAGGCAATGGCATATGCTAAAAGGTGCCATGCATGCCAAGTACATGCCAATTTTATTCATCAGCCCCCAGAATACTTGCACAATACTGTTACTAGTTGGCCATTTGAGGCCTGGGGAATGGATATTATGGGGCCTATAACTCCCCCGTCGTCCAGATGACATCGGTTTATTCTTGCAATAACCGATTATTTTTCAAGATGGGCCGAAGCCGTTCCCATGAGAGAAGTGAAAATGACAGATGTGATTAAATTCATCAAGCATCATATCATTTACCGTTTTGGCATCCCCCGAAGAATTATTCATGATAATGGACCGCAATTCATCAGCCAGGGGTTCTCAAGATTCTGTGATAAGTTTAGAATCAAATATATTGCTTCGACGCCATATAACCCCGCGGCAAATGGGTTAGCTAAAGCTTTCAACAAGACAATCATTAAACTCCTTCGAAAGTTTGTCTCTTCCAACAAAAGGGACTGAGATGAAAAGCTGGGAGAGTGTTTGTGGGCTATCGCACCCCAACAAAAACTATCCCGTTCTCCTTGGTTTATGGAAGTGAGGCCGTCTTGCCTCTCGAAATCCAGATACCATCATTAAGAGTGGCCTTAGCCACAAAGATGACGACAGAAGAACGCCATCAACTAAGATTGCAAGAACTAGAGGCGTTAGATGAAAAACGTCTCAGGGCTCAACAACAAATTGAGTTGTATCAAGCCCGAATCTCGCGAACGTTCAATAAGAGCGTTAAACCAAGGACATTTAAATAAGGAGACTTGGTTCTGGCTATTAAAAGGCCAATGATTCTAACCCACAAGACTAAGGGTAAATTTGAACCTAAGTGGGAAGGACCGTTTGTTGTGGAGACGGTATACTCTAGTGGAGCCTATCGCTTAATAAACCAGGGTGGCGATAGGATGATGATGCCGATCAACGGCAAATTTCTGAAGAAATACAATGCCTAAACTAAACCAGAATGATGACAGAGTAACTGTCACATCTGGTTCAGATCACTAGGAGTATAACCATCCACTTATTCAAGTTACGCAGATGAGCACTTGAACTTCTTGCTTAAAACTAGGCATGCGCAATTAGGCGCCTCTGCCGAAATCTGGTGATCCTAACCCGATCATCTTGGTATGTGCAGTTCAAGTTTCTCATGAGAATCTTGAACCGCCTCCACTTGTTCAAGTTACGCAGATGAGCACTTGAACTCTTTGCTAGGCATGCGCAATCTGGGCCTCTGCTGAAATCTAATGATCCTGACCCGATCATCTTAGTATGTGCAGTTCAAGTTACGCATGAGAGCCTTGAACCGCCTCCACTTGTTCAAGTTATGCAGATGAGCACTTGAACTCTTTGCTAGGCATGCGCAATTAGGCGCCTCTGTCGAAATCTGGTAATTCTGACCCGATCATCTTAGTATGTGCAGTTCAAATTACGCATGAGAACTTTAAACCGCCTCCACTTGCTCAAGTTACGCGTGAGAGCACTTGGACTAGGCATGCGCAATTAGGTGCCTCTGCCGAATCTGATAATCATCACTCGATTATCTTGGTATGTGCAGTTCAAATTACGCATGAGAGCCTTGAGCTGCCTCCATCAAACAAAGGCATGTGCAATTAAGCGCATCTGTCTAAATGATCCTTATCCGGTCATTTCAGGTATTAACAAGTCTAAGTTACGCAAATGAGCCTTAAATTGTTTTACCAAAACTATGAACTATCTATTTGTTGAGCAAGCAAAATTCTTGAAGCCAACAGATAAAGAAAAAAAAAGAATTATCTTTATTCATGAAGCAAAAGATTACAGAAGAAGAGGGAGTTATAGCTCTCCCAAAAGTTTCAACCTATTCATCGACTCATCAATAACCCGACGAGTCTCCTCCATGGAGTGTTGAAATTCCCTGGTTCACATGCAAAAGATCTCTTCTGCAAATATCAGCTATGATCTGTTTAAAGTTCTTAGAGGATCATCTGAAGATACTGCTACAAGAATCCTAATGAAGATGCACAAGTTAGATTCGACATGCTACAAGCCCTTAGATGATCATCTCTATTGCTTTGGACAGCAACAGAGATTGTCATCTAACAGAAATGGTCCTCAAGAAAACTTAAAGAGCTGCCGCAGAGTTCTTGTAACTCCTTCAAAAATTTATCTTTTGGAACCAAAACTTGAAACCCGCAACTATATTGTAAAGCATATGCTTCTGGCTTTCTTAGAGTTACTTTTGCTGACGAAGATCGGTAAAGCCACATGCACTCCTCTTCAAAAAGGATCTGATCCAAGTACTTCACTGCAAAAGAAGAATCAAGAGTTAGAAAAAAGTTTTACAAAAACTCAAAAAACCTTCCAAGTATGAAAACGCGGAGCTAAGATAAACTCCGCGCGCAGTTGAGGAAATAGCCTGGCGTTGAAACGCGGCTGCTAGTTAAAATAGCCCCGTGTTTCAAACGC